>SNQJ01S0106883.1:7686-26975 GCA_010110895.2 Picea sitchensis | reverse complement strand
AATGAATTTTGGGACAAAATTTAACAAGTCCACTTGTACATTCCAGATGGTTATCAATGCCACAAGATAAGAAGATATACACTTTTTCAGGTTTCGAGTATATACAAATACACAAGTCACAATCTCTTGCAAATGTGAGAGAATTGAAACAAAACCTCTTTGCATCAAACTCAGATGAATTTATGGCCACAAAACCGATGGAAAATTGGATACTATGTGTAGGATGCCCAGTTGAAAGGAGTCTGGAAGTACTATAACGAGATGTACTCATACCTAAAACCTCAGGAAACTCCAATGTAGAGCCGAATTTGCCCTTTTCCAACAACCTCATATAGTTCAAAATTCGTCTGAAACTGATAAAATACGTAGACCGATTTATCTTTCTGACATCCACTCTATCATGAAACTCTCCCCAATTCATTTGTGTTCTTTCTTACGCATCCAATGATATGCGTAATGACATATTCCAACAACAACAATTTCAAAGCAGTGTCTGTGTTAACCGGCCCAATTCTTGTCGCCTTACACGCGTCTAGAGCTAAACTGGTCCACTTCGTTCCGAACTCCATACCACGTCCTCCGCAAGTGGAATGAAGACCTCAATCTTCCATTATTCGGGAGAAAGATATACTGAGATGCCATGGAAGAGGTTTGTAAGCGATTGGGCGTACAAGGGGAAATCCACAGTGAAAATTTCCAGAACACCATACTGCGAACAGGCAGTGAAAAGCTAGGATACCAGGTGGAAAACACTAATGTTCAGGAGGTGGCTAGGATGAGGGTGTGTAGATTACAGGAGTTGGTTGAGGAATCGTGAGGCAGTCGATAGACTACAGGGGTATTTATGACTTATCTCTTAATGTACAACAAAGAGATAGGATATGTAAGTAGATGATATGACAATTATCTTTATCATAAATGTAGAGTGGTATGGTGAACAAAGATGGTTTTTTCTAAACCTGTCAACATGATGAATGGTAAACAAAATGGTTGTTTTGGAAAACCTGTCAACCAATTGACAGGGTTTCTACAAAACCTCATACTAAATATGCCTTCGACATAATAAGCAGTCTTGAGTTATTCAGTGTTTAGTTTAATATATTTATCTTAATCGGTTAGTTTTGATTTATTTTAAGTAGAATTTATAAAGTATGGGATAAAATTAAAAAGTGGCTACATTATCATTATTGAATGTTTAAACATTTTGATAATTTATTTATAATTACAACATTTAATATATGTTAGAATCTATGTGTTTCTTAAATGCTATGTTTGGGAAGTTGAAGGTTCTTTGGGGAAAAGTGGATGTTGAGGGCTACAAAGAGGATCCCTTTCATGGGCAGAAAGAAAGGTTTAATAGATTATACATTATAATAATAAAAATTAATATAAAATTATTCATTATATTAATAATATAATTAAAGTTATAGTTAAATAAAATTATTTATAATATTATATCATAATACTATAAATTTTAGATATAATATTATGTAATAAAGGTTTAATAGATTATACATTATCATAATAAAAGTTAATATAAAATTATTCAAATAAAATTATTATAAAATTATTGGTTAAATTATAGTTGGCCTAATGGTTAAGAACATGTGTTTTCTCCTTGGAGGTTTAAGGGTTCAAATTCAAAGGAGGTAGGGTATGTATACCTCCATAGACTTTNATGATATCGATATTCATTACGGGGTATGTGACAGTGTAACATATGTGATGGGTTTTGTTGGTTGACAAAAGTCTTTAATTCTTATGTGACATGGTGACATTCATATTTATTAACTTATGTCGAATTATTACATTTTTAAGGGGATTATTCCATATTTGTTCATTTGGTCGAATTATATATATATATATATATATATATTGAAGTGTTGATCTTGGTTGTATTATGTCAACTTCATATGTTTATGAATGGTTATGTCACATAATGACGTTGATCAACTATGATATCACATTGTCATGTTTTTCAAGAGTTTTTGATGTTGCAATATTTATGAAAAAGATATGTTGGATTGCGACATTCACCAATGATTATGTTCGATTGAAACATTCATCTTGGCTTACTTTATGTGAAATTGATATGTTCCTTAATGGTTATTCTGGATTGTGATGTTCATGAAGGGTTGTGTCACATTGTGAGATTAATAGGTCAACCTTATTATCAATGTNATGATATCGATATTCATTACGGGGTATGTGACAGTGTAACATATGTGATGGGTTTTGTTGGTTGACAAAAGTCTTTAATTCTTATGTGACATGGTGACATTCATATTTATTAACTTATGTCGAATTATTACATTTTTAAGGGGATTATTCCATATTTGTTCATTTGGTCGAATTATATATATATATATATATATATATTGAAGTGTTGATCTTGGTTGTATTATGTCAACTTCATATGTTTATGAATGGTTATGTCACATAATGACGTTGATCAACTATGATATCACATTGTCATGTTTTTCAAGAGTTTTTGATGTTGCAATATTTATGAAAAAGATATGTTGGATTGCGACATTCACCAATGATTATGTTCGATTGAAACATTCATCTTGGCTTACTTTATGTGAAATTGATATGTTCCTTAATGGTTATTCTGGATTGTGATGTTCATGAAGGGTTGTGTCACATTGTGAGATTAATAGGTCAACCTTATTATCAATGTACTTAATATATTCCTATTAATATTTAATAATGGAATGTCATATTGACACATTTCTAATGGGTTATGTTGGATCGAAACATTCCTTAATGATTATGTTAGATTAAAACATTCATCTTGGCTAACTTTATGTGTAATAAGTACATTCCTTAATGGTTATGTTGCATTGCGATGTTCATGAATGGTTATGTTTCATTCAGCTTTCTTGTCTTTGGTTGGTGATGCCTAACTATGAACGATAATAGGCTTATATTGTTAACTATAGTAGACCATATATGAGTGATATGACAATGGTTCACTATTTATAACTATTATGTTTGAGTATGGTTGACTATGGTTAACCATGTTACAAGACACTAAGAGGTTTATAGAATGATTAATATACCTGTTGCAACACTCCTTGGGGGAAATGTTGGATTGTGATGTTTCTGAATGGTTATATGAGAGTAACATTCATATTCACAAATTTTATATGAAATTCTTATATTTCTTCTTGGTTATGTTATATTCCTAAATGTTAATCAACAATTATGTCGCATTCAATTTTATTGACTTTGGTTGTATGTGGTTGATGTTCATATATGGTTATGTGAAATGGTTCATGGTTCATCCAGGATCCATGTAAGTTCAATTTTGAGAACACCCAAAACATATTGTTCAATAACATGGTAGTTGAACTACCACATTCTTAATTGAATATAATTCATAGTTGAAGTATTTAATTTAGGTTTAATTTATTTTTGTTCTAAATTACATTTAGAGAGAGTGTTATAAAGAAGGTTTGGAAAGTATATTAAAATGTTACGGGCTTAAAAAAAATTATTCTATATTTAATGAAATAAACCTAAGATCATAGGTCATACAAGAACTATTTTCTTTATCATAGTTTTTCCCATTAAAAATTGAAGACATTAAGATTTTATATAATAAAAAGTTATTATACAATTTGTTCTTAATATTTATTGAGTTGAATTTAAATCATTTGCTGATCTAAATTTATGAGTAGAATGAAATGAAAACATAGAATTATAATGTTAACACAGAGGCACAATGAATAATAACAAAGATACAATAAAACTTGACTTCTATTAAATCAGAAATATGTTGAAACTGTAAAATGCAGACTGAAAACAAGCTTGCTAGAATGGTGGCATCTTATCTCTGATAAAATATGTGACGAATATGGTCATTCGTAAGAAGATGATTGTTACAATGAGGCTCCAAAGGACCTTTTAACATAAAGAAAATCCAAAACCCTAACCCCGAAAGATGAAAAGACAACAATTTTGTAGACCTTGTTTTGGGTAGTTTGGTGTATCAACTTCTCGGGGGCATAACTTTGACATATGATCTTTGTTTGGGTCACACAATATCTCATTGGAAAGGTATCAAAAAGGAGATTCATTTTCGGGGCTCGATCAGAGCCTTTGTCTATCATTCAGGTGTATAATCGTGAAAAAAAATAAATAAAAAAATTAGGCCCCAGAGGTTTAGGACCCGAAAAACTACTAAAAATAGTAAATTGCAAACAAATTGTTTTGAGCCAATTAGAATAGGTGGGTGGCCACCGATATCCACCTGGATCAATCCTCCCTCCTTAGGAAGAAATTTTCTCCATTGCATTGAGTTCCCAAGCGAGAGGGGAAATCTTTTGTTGAATCTGAATCTTGGTGAGTTGCTTGCCTTGTTGGAGAAGTTGTGTTGCTTAGCTTGTTGAAGGATGTCATGAACTTTTTGTTGGCGGGGTTGAATCTATTCAACCAACCTATTTTATCTTGGCTTGATTGGGCAGTGAGTAGGAATCCTTGTAGGTGAAGAAACAATTTCTTCTTTCTTGTCTACAATCTGCTTCTGTTGGATAGAAAGCTCTTGGGCCAAGGCTGTAGTGGTTGCAGTGTCATCTTGTTCACCTTTTGAACATATTTTGAAGAGCCTAAATTTTGTAGTATGATATATTACCTTGCTTCACTTTTTAGGTGGGACAGTAGCCAGAACTACCTCTGGTATCCTATAAACATGACCCCCGAGAGTAAAAATGACACTACAAGGTCGAGACTCATAAATAACATGGTGCTTCCACATATATGGTTGGCCAAAAAGAACATCACACACATCCAGCAGGGAAACATCACATAATACCTCATCCTTGAAGGGATGGATGTCGTATGAAAATCAACACTACCGACTAACAAAGCCACCCTTTGTCGTATGGTTGCGGGTGTGGTGTTGTCGAAAATCCAAACTATTTGATGACCTCTGCTGAGATGAGATTCTTTTGGCTTCCGCTATGAACAATAAAATGCAGCAGGGTCCCCTTCACCCATATCTGTGAATGAAAAAGGTGCTCCCCCTCTTCAGGGTTTGTTGGTTCTTCTAGTTGAATTATTGCGATCGCGACAATAGCAGTGGGGTCTACGTCGATGATATATCTTTTTCCATTATTTTTTGAATCAGATTATCAATCTGGGTTCGACTCTTTTTATTTGATCTCGACCACCAATGATTGTTTTGAGAGACATTCATCGGTGTTGTTCCATGGGATTTTGTGGAAGTTGCACCAATTTCCAGTGTCATTCTTCTTCTTTCCCTTACCCTTCTTTTCCTGTGTCTTGGACTGGTTTTCGAGAGGTTTTTTGTTAGGGTCATCTTTATCATACTTTGGTTGTTGCATATTTGTAGACCCAAACTCTCACTTGTTCTGGTGCCTAAATTTCTTCTTGATTTTGATAGCATATTGATAGGAAGATCCCAGTGATGAGATGTCTAGGAAGTTTATTTCAGTTTGGATGTACCTATGCAGAACCCTGTAGTATTTCAAAACCAAATGTCGCTCAGAGTCTTTGATACCTAGCTTGGTGCACAAGGTATGGAAATCATTTGTGAACTCTGACACTACTTGGCCCCTCTCTTGTCATAGTGTGGTCCATCTCATGTATTGGCTGTCATAGTTACCAACAGAGTAATATTACTCCTTAACCGCATCCACAAAAAAATATCAAGTGGACTCGACCCCATATATTCTAGACTCCTCTGTGGAAATTTTCTCCCAATAGGTTTCCCACCAATTTTTGACATGGGGGAGCACCTTAAGGAATGTGAATGTAATCGTTTTCGTGTCAGAAAAATTATGAACAAAGAAATAACCTTCTAGCAGATTTAACCATTTTTCGAGGTCATTCGCATCTATCTGACCTTCAAATATGGGAATATCAAAATTAACTTGTACTTTGAAAGGAGAGGTACCTCCAAAGTGGTTTCTTGATAAAGACACACATGTTGATATCGACAGGCATTGAAGGATGTCGGAAAAATTCTCCACCATTTCATCTCTTTGTCACGTGAGATCTTTCTCAAGCAACAGATTAATAGAATCTTTTTCTCCATCATTTTTCTTTTCTTCTGCCATGGAGGGTTGCTTGGGAGTGCAAGAGAAATTTTCCTCAAGAGAGAGAAGATCAAGACCCAACATGCTTTACTTGGACCTCATCGAGAACATGCAATGAAAAATGGTCAAGAACAACATGCTCTGATACCACTGATCCAACTTATTTTCAGCATGAAATGAGAGCGGAGATATAAAAAAGAAATGTACAGAGATATATCGGATATCCAATAATATAGAAAATATATAGAAGAGATATAACAATAAACACAAAGATACAATAATATACAATTTAAATTAATGAGAAAAATGTACAAAACTGTAAAATACAGAGTGAATGAACTCGTTAGAATGGTGGCATCTTATCTCTGAGAAAGAGATGCGATGGCTACGCTCATTCACAAGAATATGATTGTTACAATGAGGCTCAAAATGCATTTTTAACATAAATAAAATCTAAAATCCTAACCCCGGAAGATGAAAAGTCAATAGTTTTGTGGATCTTGTTTTGGGTAGTTTGGTGTATCAACTTCTCGAGGGCATAACTTTGGCATGCGATCTCTGTTTGGGGCGCACGATAGCTTGTTGGAAAGTTATCGACGAGGAAATTCACTTTGGGGGCTCAATCAGAACCTTCAGTTGTGATTGAGCTTCCCTGTCGTGAAAAAATGTTCTTTAGGCCCTCAAAATGGCCCCGAAAGTTTAGGACCCGAAAGATTGTTAAAAATAGTAAATTGCCAACAATATGATTTGAGCCAGTTGGAATAAGTGGGTGGCCACCGATATCTACATGGATCATCTACACTATAGCATTTGAGGAATGAAAAGTTGCAAAATGAGTATAATATGTTTCAAATATAACAAAGTTGATGTAAACATTTGTGATGCTCGTTAATTGTGAATATAATATTATTTTATTAAAAACATTTTATTTTATTATTTTCTTACTATGTGTAATTGTGTTTCGACATGGTGAAGTATGATTGACCATGTTTGAAGGGCATTGTTAAATTAATTGTCTGTATTGGATGGTATTCTTTTGTCATTGTTATTGGAAAATTAAGGAAAATTCATTGTAATTAAAATGTAGAAAATAATTATCTATGCACATGAAATTTCTATAAATAATGATCCAAATACATTGAAATTCTAAAAATTATAATTTTTACACATCAAATTCTCTCATTGTTCTAGTTGCATGATATTTAAATAGTTTGAATAATAAGAAGAGAAAATAAAACTTGAATTTATTTTTAACCACAATTGGTAAGTATTAAGAAGAGGCTATGAATGAGCTATAGATGTTTTTTATTAAAATTATATATGAAAAAATATGATACTACATAAAATATTTTAGTCAAAACTCAAAATATTTCAAATACACAAAATGGAGAAAGTACTAATTCATAAACTAAGCTGAATGTACCAATCTTTTGCAAAAAGGTATAATTAGAAATAAACCTTACAACCTGTGGAGGATTCCATCATTAAAATTGGTTGTCTCTTCTTTTCCTTTTATGCTACAAGGTTGTGATTTTGATTGGGGATATTTCAAAATGCTATTTGACTGGTTGGTAAGTGAGATTTCTATGTTATTGACCTTAGCAATGTTCAAATCCAATTTCCAACTTCCACATATAAAATTTCTTCATGATTTTTTTCCATCATGGTAATTTATATTTTTTCCATATTGGTTGAATTTGCATTGTCATGTTTTTGGCATGGCTCAATCGCTCTTTAGATTAAATGCCTAAAATATATGTTATAAATTTGCATGTAATTTGCTCTACTTCAATGCTTACTTGGTAACCTCTTGATCTTTGTATGAATTTCCTTCTTTACAACATTAATGCATCATGAATATCTACCACTTCACACATGAGAAAAAGCCTAGTGTTGTATCAAGGCATTGCTACAAGCTGAAAATTTAGAAAGTGATAAAAAATGCTTTTAATACAAATAATTTTATTGAAACGTCGATATATAAATGAATTATTTTTAAGAATGTGATATAACATTATAAATAAGTTTGGTTGTGACAGTATAAATATATACATAATAGTAATAGCACCAACCTTCCATCTATAGAATTGCAGATGTTGGAAGATACCTGATTTTGTAGATATAAACATAATAATTGGAAAATGAACTGATTATTTTTTATTATCGTTACTATTCAATCCATAACAGTCCTTCACATATGAAAGATCATAAAATATGGTTTAATTTCAAAAATAATGATCCCGAGAAAGTAATGATATTAATAGAAAACAATAGTTAACTAATTTAATTATTTAATTGTATAATACGTACATAACATATGCATGGTAATAATTGTTATTCATTCTTTCTAATTGTAGCATATGAACTTTGACTCTAATTTAATTGTATAATACGTACAATGGTTATAACATATGCATTGTAATAATTGTTATTCATTCTTTTTAATTGTAGCATATGAATTTTGACTCATCTTTGCATACGTTTCACAATGTAAATGGTGGTGCTATATTTGAGACATATACTTATTTAAATCTTGAAATTTCTATGAATGTTAAATCTAATTTGTTGAAAAACCAATATTAATTGTTTTTTTCCTATTGTCAAACCTCGTGGTTTTCGTATAGTGAAATCTTAGGCCATTCACAATGGTATTTGTTTATACTTTCCCCTAAAAAACAAGTTTTATTGGTAAAATACTTGGATTTTTCATGTTACATGATGCACCAATTTCATTTTCAAAACAAATAGTGGTGTACATTGGGAGTTGAGGCAGTCTTGATCCAAGAGAATAGAAAATACTTTGAAGAGTTCCATGTGATCCATTTCCTAACCTTGCTTATACCCAAAAGTTAGATGTCAACATGATATGTTGACCATGACATGGAAGAACTTCATGTTCAAGATGTCCATCATCTGCATCATTAAATTTTTTATGCTTTGTATGTTCATGAACACATCGTGCAATAATAGTGTTAAGTGATATTAGCATGCACCTATTATGTATATTCACTAATGTGTGTTTGTTTGGACATAAGTGATCCACAATTAAGTGAAAACACTTAACTTTGGGAAAATCTAGATTCTCTCTAATGTGACATCATTGTTGGACATAAATGATTTTTTGAATTGAAATAACTACTTTAAGGAAAATCTATAGATTCATCTATTCATGACATCAAAACCTTCCAATCATCTATGTTTTCATTTGCATTTCAATGTTTGTGTGTTGTCTTAAAAAAATTGATTTATTTGGATTTGTTTGTAATTGTTGACAAAACATTCTATCTAATGTGATAATTATTTTAAAGTATTTCCACAAAACCTTAGAAACTGTGTTACCTACATAAAATGGTTTATGTTTAATGTGAGGTAATTGATCAATGCCCCCATTAAGGATTAACAATCTTCCACCAAATGGAACAAATCTCTTTTTTTAGAAATGATTCACGATAATTTGAATTGATATGGATGAATACCATTGGTCCTATGAAGTTCATTTCATCAATCAAAACGTAGTTAACATGTCACATTTCCTCCTAAAACACTACAAGTGATTGACCCTAGAAAGGTCTAAATTCTTTAATAACAATTCTTAGAGTTAAGTGAATTATTATATCTTGTATATTGAAAGCAACTACTCCAATAAGTGCTACTAATAGAAATGGGATCTTCCCATGAATTGAGTGTGAGATAAATTATTCTAAAATACAATGTATAAGAATTGAGTGTGAGATAAATTATTCTAAAATACAATGTATAAGGCATGAATTTCTAGTGCTTACAGTTTCTTGAACAATTTTTTAGATTTTTTTCATTATTTGCTTGCTTGAAATGTTGAATAATAATTTAGAAAGAATAATTTATTTTTAGGAAATGAATATGCAAAAGTAGATGTAGGATGAGAATTACTTGTGATGGATCCAAGCGATCGTGCATTTTTAAAGAGATTAGTTTGTTCCCGTATTCTTAGATCTAAACTTGTAGTATTATCTCATATTCTCTTGGACCAAGATTATTAATGTCAAATACTTGAATAGAATTTGGAGGAATAAGGAGAGATAACATTTTCCATTCATCCATATCATCATCACCATTCATTTTTAATTGGTTTGTATCATCTTCTTTCTCAATAGTATCTAATGAAAATGATATTTGTTCAACATGCTAAGGTCGATATGTAAAATTCCTTCAATTTTGAGCAATAATTTATGTATTGATACCTATATCAATGGGAATGTTTCTAAATATTTTATATAGAAGTAATTCAATCAAATAGAATGTTTCAAATCTATCTAAATTGTCATAAGGAAAAACTAGAAAACAGGTCCATACTCAAATTATAACATCATTATTTCTAGGATGCCAAGGTTATTTCTTGTGGCAAGGGTTAAATGATGAGGATCATGCAGTGTCCATCGATGACAAGTGTTCAAGGATTGTAGGAATTATTTGATATATTTGGATTACACCAAAGTTTGTGGGAAATTGATCGGGATCAAATTGGATGAAACGTGTTTGGATACCTTACTACGAACATTTAGGAAAACAACCTTATGACTTCAAAGAACAAGAGGGATCTTTAGCAGCATATGATAGGTCTCTTTTGCTCATATGTCTCTATAAACAATTGTTCTACCAAGGCGTTAGGTATTAGAGGATAGAAAATATGTGTCATATATTTAGGGAAGATGGAGTTTAGTGTTTAAGGGTTATTGTCATTACCCACTATCCATTAGGTTTTATAAAGAAGAAGATTATAATGATTGGGGATTGGTTGTTGGAGAATAAGGTTTTTGGGTGTTAGGAGTTAGGGGTTAACTTATCTCGTGGTCTCATATCCACTCGAATCCCACCTTTAATGTGTAGTTTTTATATGGGATATATATAGTAAAATGTAAGGTTCAAGAGGATATGAGACCAGGATAAGTTAACCTACCCCATTAGGAGTAAATGTTTCAAGGATTAAAAAAATATTGGTTGGAACCCCATAGATCCAACTTGGATTTTTATGGGAATATTATCTATCATATTGTTGAAGTGGTGAAGGTGTCATATTAGTACATTAACACCTTAGTAATCCAATGAATATCCTTGAGTGAATATGAGAAAAATCCATCAACATCATTTTCATCATTAATACCATTAATCCCTATCCAACACATATCAACAAGAAAATTGGTATCATAATATTTTTCTAATCAAAAAAATTTATCATTTAATATTCTTGAAATAATATAATTTCTCACAAGCACCTTGCATGGCTTACCTTATGAATAATGGGAATTATCTATTTATTAAAAATGGCTTCCACTAACAGAAAATTTTGATTATAATCATGTTTGTACCATAACTTTAAAATGTGGCTTAGATTCTATAAATTACTTTTAGTGGGACCTATCATGTAAAAGGAATGGAATTTTTAAATTGTTTCCAATTTGTTAACAAATACTAAACCATGTTTTTAATCATTTTTTTTTTTTATATTATTGAATTTTGACCCATCAAAAATGGAGTCGCAAATCTAACTAGAAGATATCTATACATCCCATAATATTATCTCTCTAGATTGATTTATTAAGTTTGTAAAAACACTATATACGCCTCCACACATTTCAAAAAAATATTATTCAAATTTCAAAATGTGAATAAGAAAAGAGAATAAAAATTAGGCATAATAAAAACTACATGCATATAAGGAAAAACAAAAATGTAGGGAATATCTCATATTGCAATTTATTATTATTATTTCTTTTAATAATATTATGTATTTTCATTCAAATCTTGAAATTTGTATAGATTAAATGGATATCAAAGTTGTATGTTAGTTAGTCACATGAACCATTTTTATGTACAAAATTGTGTTAGTTAGATACAACTAATATGTTAGAAATTTTATTTTTTTACAGTCTTCTTTATTATTTTACTCTTATAACATAATTATAACATAATTTACAATATTATATATATACTGAAGAAAGCAATGTAATTATATAAAATGAACTTAATAATAATATTTAATATCAAATGTTTTCTTTATTTTCATTATGAGAGCGAGGATGGAAAAGATGAAAATCCAAACTATGCTTGACACTATATTAGAGATGGGAGATGAGGAGGATGTTGATGGTAGTGGTGATGACTCTACAAAGATAAATGATCATTAAGATCCACACGTTAGTGTGGAGGTATAGCTTATATGACAATCAATATGTATGTTATATTTTGAATCATATTGAATTATTTCATGGATGTTGATATATTATGATGCAACGTGTGGAGGTATAGCTTATATGACAATCAATATGTATGTTATATTTTGAATCATATTGAATTATTTCATGGATGTTGATATATTATGATGCTAGATACATCGTTTTAATTTTTGTATATATAAGGATCATTAAACTTGTTTTTTTTTAATATATATATATATATATATATATATATATATATATATATTTATATGATGTTGTCTACGACATGATGATGTAATGATATTGACATATATTTTGATTTGTTTTAATTAAATATGGTAATAATGTTAAATGTATTAGACACTCTGCTTATGTATAATGGAAGTTTTTGATAGTTTTTTATGGTGAATTCCTATGATGATGGATTTATATTTTTTTTTAATGATGGATGGATGTTGTTTAGTTCCATTAAATGTCTTGATAAATGTTATATGCAAATTTGAATTGAGATATAATTTTTTTACATTTTAGTTTAAAATTTTGATATGGTTCATAAAAATAATCTAAATATAATAAAATTTACATTTAAGAATCAAATGTCGCTTTAGTACAAATCAAATTCATATAAGCGATGCTTTCAAACAAATTAAAAAATTGGAAGCAAAGAAATTTATATAGGATTAATGTGGATAGAGAAGGGTATACCATCCCTTCCTATGAGAAGGGTCTTCTAAAATTTTTATGGAGAAGAGTTGGCATTAATGTGGATAAAGAAGGGTATACCCTCCCTTCCCATAATAAGGGTCTTCTAAAATTTTTATGGAGAAGGGTTGGTAAACTCTTTTCCATAGAAATTTTGGAACAACTTTCCATGGAGAAGAGTTTGCTAACCCTTACCTGGAGAATTTAAAAAATAATAACTTTAGTGCTAAACCAAAAGTGATATTTGGAGAAATAATGGGTGCTAAATCCAACACTACAATAGGTGTGTTAGTTGTCTCTGAATTTTGCCCCAGAAGTGTTAGTTGAGAATAAATTCAACATTATAATTTGTGATAAACTCAACACCATCCAAAATTTAGTGCAAACCTACTTTAAAAATTGGTTGTGGAAATATGAAAATATGTTTTCCACCAATCTTTGCAATGGGAAAATGCTCTAATTTGGAAAACACTTACACTAAAATGTGGCACTAAACCAAACACTAATGTCCTATTTTGTTGTAGTATGAGACACTATGTTTTCTACAACCCTCTACAATATGTTTATATATCTCTTCTTTGTTAGTATATCATCTTCATTCTTGCTCATTCTATGAAACAATTATTAGCTATTGAGAAGGCGAAACCCTCTCCTACACACCCCCAACCTCATATTCTAGGTTTTTGATAGTTAGAATCAAGGTTATGTTTGTTGTTTTCATTTTCTCCTAGAATGTCCATGATACTAGAATTATCTAGTGGAATGCCACACGATATTAGCTCACTATATTTAAATTATGGTGAGGCAACATGTTTTCCACTTGCAAATCATGCATGGAATATTTGGACCATTACCTTTTCAAGCCCATAATTTAGACAATAATTTTCGCATACAAACTCATTTTTAGGTGCATGATATATTATTTAAAAGATCTCAATGAGAAGAGCAATTTAAATCTTGGATGAGAAAGTCCCATGACAAATTTCATACATCACAAGGGAAAAAAAACATTGTGAAATTCACATTCAAAGTTGATGACCTAGAATTTGGTAAAATCAATGCCATCTATTAGATGTCCTGAATTCTAATATGTACAGTCTATCTAGTATCAATAGATTCATATGGTACTTATGAAAACCCATTTTGAATCATTGAGGCTATAAAGCCAAATTATTCATTCATTATGATCATCCATTATATGTGTGTGTTCACGCATGCAAGTGCTATTTGTACCACTTTTCCCTACAACTTTTTGGCAACTAGTGTGTGACAACGATGTTCATATGAACTGCAATACTTTTCTTAAGGGATTATATTATTCTCATGTCCCATGGTACAAATTCCTCATTGGTAGTCCTAGTATTTATATTTATGATATGTTGTAAACCATTCTTAATATTCGTCGTGCCTTGTTTCACCATCATCAAGACTTGATACACCACTTTGTATGGTAAGGAAAGATATAGCACAACCTAGAATACACAAAACCATTAATATCAATAAAACAAACCACAAATTAACAAATGAAAACTTACTAAACAAAATGAGTAAACAATTGAAAACACTCTTTCAACAAGTCAACAAATCACAACAATTTATTTTCAACACTTTTTACCCATTTGTACAAAATAATTATATAAACTAAACCAAAGAGCGCCATCCACACTATCTTAACACCAATGATATTAAAAGAAAACTAGGGTTCTACAACCTATTCATGAGCCTCCAAACCAATGACTCTCAGAAAACACAATACTACTTGGTTCTACAACAAGTTTATGAATCTCCAAATTGAAATTTCTAACTATCTTTGAAGCCCCTTACTAATACTGAGGGGGTCCCTTGTCCCATAAACAAGGGGGTCTGATACACCAATTAGGTGTCTAGCTTCGTGGTGACCTTAAAAATGAATTATTATTATTATTATTATTATTACTAAGGTTCTACAACATGGTCATGCGCCTCCAAATTGAGATTTCTTACTATCTTTGGAACCCCTTGCTTAGATCCTTTGGTGATCCTCTTGATCTTCCCAAACGATGTTCTTCTCAGTGTTAATCTTGATCTTCCCAAAAAATGTTCTTCTCAATGTCAAGAAATGAGTTTGGATCTCTCTTTATAAGCTTCCCACCTCATACCCCTTACTGGGATCCTTTGATGATCATCTTGATCTTCCCAAACCATGTTCTTCTCAGAATTGCTAAGAAATGAATTTCGATCCCCTCTTTATAAGCCTCCCACCTCATGGAAATATGCTATCCAAGATTGAACATATAAACTTTATCTACTTTTTTACTGCGGGATCACAATTAACCATACTCAATGAGATTAAATTATCCCTAACAATTATATATATATATATATATATATATATTATAAAATTCCATTACTCTTTCTTAAATACTAAGAACCCTTACATCGAATTCAACAAAGTTGAAGACTAGAAGAGATATATTTCTAAGATGCTTGCATCAATGTTAAATAGATCAACAATTTACGAGGCCATAAGAACAAACTTCTATGGCCAGCCTCTTCTTCTATGGCCAGCCTCTTTTGAAGAGGCATGCACGTTAGTCATAGATCTCATTTCATGTTAAATAAATAAATTGATGCTGTTATCCACGTATTTTTTGCGCTTTACACGCCATTTTGTAGCTATGGTATCCCTTCGTTTCACTATTGTTATTTTTTAAAACACTTCCACCCGGCGTCCAAGACAATTATAGTTTTTAATATTCATTTTAAAACACAAATAGCATCCATGGCCGTCCACATTCAAGCTTTCACAGTTATAAAATACAAATAACGATGCATTTCGATTTTCTAAAAAATCTGAAATCCTGTAATTCATTGATGTCATCCACGATGACATCAACCGGACAGTGAGGATGGTCTGTCGAACATGATAAACATTCTATTTTAAAATATTTTGTGCATGCTAAACATTCTATTTTTCAATATTTTTTCCATTCTTTAGATAAGTTTTGTCAAAAATTTAAAAAATAGTTGAAATGTTGAGATTGCAACATAAATTGAGTAGGGTTTTTTTAATAAACAATTTTTTTTAGAAATATATATGTAAATTTTATGTTTAAATATTTTTTTTAAATAAATTTTGAAAAATTAAAAAGAAAATTGAAATTTCATTTATAATTAATAAGAATTTTTTTAAATTATTTATATATTTAAAAATATAATTTAAATAATAATAAATTATAATTTTAAAAATTTCAAAAAAATTTAAATTTTCTCAAAAAACTTTTTCCAAAAGTTACAACTACCAATACATATACCATCTAATCATTTTAATATATATCAATGTATATACCACCTGCAACAATAAATGTTGCATAGCATGTTGTATAGTGTTGACCAACAATAACCAACTTGCAGCCCAGCACCTTACACTCATTCGTATATATACCATATAGCCTTTATATTACACATTGAAACATTCTATTGATAAGAGAACCTGCACGATAGGACACTGCCTGAAAGTGACGGTTGATATCCCCTAGCCCTTTAAAGATCCCTTCATCCTTATCTTTAACAACCGCAATGAATATGTAGCCTGTTGTAGAGTCTTTAAAACTGCTACCATTAATATATATATCATGCCTGAAAGTGATGCTTGATATCCTCTAGCCGTCTTTAAAGAGTCTTTAAAACTGCTACCATTAATATATATATATCATCTGATTATCTTGATATATACACCTGAATATATTCATGATATATATATCACCTACCATATTCTTAAAGACTTTACAGCAAGCTGCATATTGATCGCCCTCTAACGACTAGCAAAGAGCTGATTTTAAGAATATATATTTGCTATTGAATCACATCATATCAGCAACTTTACTGATTCAATGAATTTACAAAATCCAAGAACGTGTCATTGCCGGAGACATACGAAATCCAACGAACGTGTCATTGCCAGAGAGCCCAATTGCTTTAGTACTGGAATTTGGACGTGATGAACAAGCGATGCAAGTTGGACGTGAATTTGGATGGCTGTGGCTATCCACCATGCAGCAGTCCAATCATTGAGAAGCTGCTGCAATGTATATGTGATGGACTGCTTCCTAATGATTGGACTGCTGCATGGTGGATAGCCACAACCGGGATGCAAGTCCCATGCAGGCTTCTCCGACCTGAGAGGATAGAGACAAATAATCTAAATTGTTCAGACAGAAACGACAAAGAATATTACGGGCTTCTCCGACCTGAGAGGATAGAGACAAATAATCTAAATTATTCAGACAGAAACGACAAAAAATATTACGAAAGCGCTTACGTAATAGCATTATACCGCAGCAGCGCAGCTTTCGAACATGTGCTCAAAGCTCTAGATATAGCATCGATATCATATCTCGATAACTTTAGTGAATTCACGACATACGTTTTTCTGAAAACGACAAACAATATTACAAAAGCGCTTACGTAATAGCAGCATACCGTGGCAACAAAGATTTAAAACATTTGCTCAAATCTATCTATAGCCTAGTCATAGTAAATATTTGAGGGACAATGGATAACACCTATGCAAACGATAATCATTATCATCTCTAATAATATAATGGAAAAGATGTGGAATATAATAGAAACATAGCTGTCTGCGGTGAAAAGATTTACGGTCTGCTATAGAAAGCAAAGCAGAATCTCTAACGACACAGATACAGAGGTGCCCAATTCCGTCAGTAAGCACATGCATGAAACTACACGCAGAATAGAGATCCACCAAACAGACGGTAGAGTCCAATTATTATAGCACAGCAAATACGATTTGCAGAAGAGAAGTTGCCCTAGAAACAAAACGAATTTATGTGGTTTACTGAGCTTAGAGGCGGATTGATTCGTGGATGTATGTGGTGGACTGAGCTTAGAGGCGGATTGATTTCTGAAGAAGATCTGTGATTGATGCCGTGTTCAATGAACATGCCTGCCTTGAATGTTAGAACTTTGTGCAAATTTTTGAGTATTAATATCTGTAAAAACAATATGCATTTAGCAACAAAGTATTTAATATTTTATAAGATGATATATTTCTTATTTAAAAGTATTTTAGATGTTAACATATAAATTGTTAAATACTCTGTTGTAAAGTGTTAAATATTTTGTTGCAAGGTGCATATTAATAAATATAATTATTAAATACTCTACAGCAAGGTACATATTAACAACCATCAGCATAGTTGTTCAAGCTCTTTCCCCCTCTTATTTATTTTTGAGTAGAAAAAAGTAATAAGCCAAACTTCAAACAGAATTAAAAAGAATGTTTGAAATAATGCTAAATAATAAATTTATATCATTACAAAACAAGATTCAAACACAAATAGACAATAGAATATTAGGAATGAATACAATGGATAATCCTTCACAACTACAAAACATTAATAATCCTTCTATCAGCGTAATAAACACTGCCCAAAAGAACAGTTTAAATAATATTATAAATAGTTTTATGATATATAATAACAACACTAATAATGTAAATATTAATAACTATAATCCTCAGAAATCCCCAAGCAATGATAACACAAACTACTATGATTACATGCTTATAACAAACGAATCATTTCTAGTGCGTGTTCAGGCAATTTCGATAACAATCGTCGTAGTGACAGCCACATTGACCAAAACTGTCCCCACGCAAACCTGCTGGTTAAAAAAACATCTACTTACAAAATGCCCAAATTCCTACAGAAAAGAGGAAAGAACCCAATGACAGTTTTTAGCTAAGTAATTAAAACAAAACAGAGTTTTTATATTGGCTGCTGTTTGAATCATACATTCATTCCAGAAACAGAGTATCCAGCATCCGCATTCATTTACTAAAACAGAGTCATTTTTTAAGAGACAGGAGAAGCTTCTCGAATACACTGACAAGTAGAAGAGTTGAGATACATAGAAGAATGTAGGAGGAGGGAAGAAGAATTAAATGCGGCAGTTGGAGAGTAGTTGAGAAATTATGGCAGGGGAGATTAACAAAATCTGGAAATCCACGTCACCAACACTCCCCCTTAATCTTCACTGCCATGTATGTCTGCAATACCAATCTCCTCCCAGAGATGCTCAAAAACATTCTTTGCAAGCGGCTTTCTGAAAATCTATGCAAGTTGTTCTTTGGACCTGCAAAAATCAAGATATATGTCACCATTGTTCACCAATTCTCGAATGAAATGGTATCGTGTATCAATATGCTTGCTTCGTTTATGAAAGACATGATTTTTAGATAAAGCGATTGCAGAATTATTATCACTATAAATTTTTGTAGGTTCTTCTTGTGGATGCCTCAAATCTGAAAGTACTCTCCTCATCCATA
>SNQJ01S0106882.1:0-11419 GCA_010110895.2 Picea sitchensis | reverse complement strand
TGTTCATATTTCCATCCCAAAATTGAATTTACAACTTTAAAAAAATGATACAGTCATATTCTATTTATATGGTTCAATTATTTTACACAGTAATAAGGTTATGATCCTTATGCCTTCCGTTAAAATTAGAGATACAGAGCTAAAGAATGGACTATCTTTATGAATGGACTTTTCACCCATGATGATAGCCTTCTGGTTTTAGAATCATATCAATCCTTAGAAACCTAGGACACTCCTTTAAGAGAAATGAAATGGAACCCAAATACCTTTTGTGCGAATGGTAGGAGATTGTATTCGGGTTTATGCATGGTCGAAGTTCCTATAAGGAATTACAAATTAACATTAGTAAAATACAACAGAAGTAAGATGAATGAAACTTTCAAGATAATGATAAATCACAAAAAAAGATTATTTCAGAGTGGCACTTAACTTATGACTTGGAGATATAGTGTCCTTCCCTTGTCGCGTTTTGGTTCGATAGACGTTCCAGGCCGAGGGGAAGGTGGTCCAATGACTTCCTGATGGGTACCCTAGCAAAAACAGGGTCCCATCATTAGAATTGGTACCAAAAGCGTATAAATCAAATTCTTTAGGAAATGAAATAAACAAACAGTATTAACATTGAAAATACAAATTGCATAAGTTGGGTCATGCGAGCAGGTTGAAGGCATCGTTCAAACATTACACATAGAATAAAATTCTATACATTAATGTTGATATAGAAACCTACCATGAACTGATTGTCTGTGTTGAAGAGGGTGTTTTTAATTAATGCTAAATACAAAGTTATCATTCTTGCTGAACTTACCAGGCTTCAAATGGCATATACCACACAAATACAACGACAATAAACCTTAAGGAAAAATTATATTCCTAGGGACCAACTAAGGGTCTGAAGAAACCTATATAAGGGTGGACTCATTCTTTTTAAATGAAACATAATGAAATATGCAATACACAGTGCAGATCTTCAACTCTTAGACTAGAACCCTGCATATCCTCGCAGAAGTTCAACACTAGGCATCAATGTATATCAATAGAGGAACCGTAAAGAATATAACGGAGCAAGAAAACCCTAAAGAGTAAAGTACATATGAAAATTGTACAAGTGAAAATTCTTTGAAATCAGAAACAAGGAAGCAGAATGCCGAGTCCTTTCAAAAATATTGAGAATAAAACAACAGAATATTCTACTTATCTAGGAAAGGGAACAATCTAGGAAGTTACAAAAGAATAACGATAATGGGGAAATTTAATTTAAAGTCATAATAATAATTACAGTATGAGGGTTTCTTACACTGTAATGAAATCCCGAGGTTCCACTCTATTATTATATTACAGTAGGATTGTAAACTTACTAGGGAGGATGGATAGCGATGCCTGCTTCCACTAGGTAAAATACTCCAAGTTGGCAGTCTTCCCACTGAGAAAATAAAATGCAAAGCCTTTTCAGAGGACTTCACAAATGAAAAAAGAAAAAAACACTTAACCCTAAAGGAGCTTTTACTACACAAAGTAAATGTTGAGGGTACGTAGGTTGTCCTTGTCCATGTGATGAGGTAGAGTTGGCGCGACCGTATTGGAGGAGGGGTCAGGTGAAAACCATCGAAACTCGCACACACAGGGTCTCCATTAATAGCCGGTTCAGAGCTTTAACTCCTATCTAACAAGAAAACCCTTCTTCTCATATCAAGAAACGCAAAGTTAAGAGAAGTCCCTTTGTGACACGACCAACTAGAAAAATTTAACTCTAACTGCTTTCATTTCAGTTAACATGTTGTTCAAATGAGACAACGTCCAGTTGAGACACCGCTTAGTTAAGGCAGAGTTAAAGAAGTGGTACTGTGGGGTTCTGTTACCGAAACCTTTATGTAGTTGGTGTATGGAAGACCATTAACCACCAATAATCATAGGGGATCCATTCGATGATTTTAACCATACAAAGTAATGCCAAGTATCTTATATTAATCCATTAATATTCGACCAAGGGTCTATATTCTCGACCCCATTATTTTATGTATGGTATATGAATTTTATTTCAAAGGTCTAATGAGATTTCCTTGCACGCAAGTATAGAAGATTATGTTTAAGGAAGAGATTAGGACTATAATTCCTAAGCCTATTATAATATATATATATATGAGTATTAGAATAGCTTGGGACTAAAGGGGATTGTTAGAATTTTGGAGATTTATGCATATAATAACTATGTTCAAAGTGAGTTAGGATGGGATAGAAATGTCATAGTTTGATAGTCAGAACATAAGACACCTCGTACAAATTAACGATGGGAATAAATTCTACCTCCTCTTAACTACAAGTCTGCTAAATGAAATTAGAGTTTAATGTTCCTTAGAATTTTTTATGGAAAATTTGAGGTACACTCCACCTTGACAAAAATTAACCTGATACCTTGCTCCTTTTATTCATCACCTTTTTTGCAAGCCAAGAGAAGCCAAGAACCACCATAGCGTCTCTAACAATACTATTTTTTTGAAAATGTTTGCGCAATTCTCTTTTGTATGCACTTTCTGAAGAGAGACTCCATGTTCATCAATGACATGTATTACAAAATGGTACTTGATAGGTATGTGTTTTTTATTATTGTGTGTAATATAATAGATATAAAAAGTATGAAGAACAAAAATAAAATGCTAGAAATGGCAGAATAACAACAATATAACCAGAATAATCACCACAATAACACTGAAATGATATAAGAATAACAACAGAAATAACACTTTGATTATGAGAGCAATGTTCATGGGCCTCTTCAAGGGATATTACATACTCTTAACTACAAGTCCTAAATGAACAGAGCTTCACTGTTCCTTAGAATTTCATGGAAAATTTGAGGTACACTCAATCTTGACAAAAATTAACCCCGACACTCGTTCTTTCTTTGTGATTCATCACCTTTTGTAAAGCCAAGAGAAGCTAAGAACCACTACAACTTCTCTAACAATACTATTTTTTGAAAATGTTTATGCTAATTCTCTTTGTATGCACTTTCTGAAGAGAGACTCCATGTTCATCAATGACATGTATTACAAATGGTACTTGATAGGCATGTGTTTTTATTATTGTGTAATATAATAGATATAAAAGTATGAAAAACAAAAATAAAATGCTGAAATGGCAGAATAACAACAACATAAACTTATCAATCACCACAATAACACCGAATGATATAAGAATAACAAATCGTAATAACACTTTGATTATGAGAGCACTGTTCATGGGCCTCTTCAAGGAGGAAACCTCCAAATGAGAAGTAGAGATCTCTACAATAATCTCCAAGCTAGGGTTCTCTATACCCCAACTCTCCTATTTATACTAAATATGTCTATCAAAAGAAGCATCTAGAGGAAGATCCTTCTAGAAGCGAAAGCTTCTATTAGGTCTTCTTACATTCGACTTATTCTATTTTATTGCAAGGCCTTATTAATATTGACCTTTATTACATTCAAATATATTGTTCTACTTATGTTTGGGTTAGGACCCTAACATGTCCTCCCCCTTAAAAACAACCTTGTCTTCAAGGTTTGAGATGTGGAAATTGTTGCAGAGTGGTAGCTGGCTCCCAAGTGGCATTTGCTGGAGTTGTATCTTTCAACTGGATTAACACTTCCTTGATGGTTCTCTAATGCAAGCAACACTCACGCTGGTCCAAAATGGCTTGTGGTTGTAGCCAAATGGATCCTTCTTCAGCTAACTCAGGAAGGTTGGTTTGAATTTGGCACTTAGTTCCAGTCACCTTCTTTAAGTAGGAAACATGGAAATCAGGATGTAGCTTCGAATGATTGGGAAAAGCTAACTGATAGGCCACCTATACCACGCGCTTGAGAATTATATAAGGACCATAAAATTTGGGCACTAGCTTCTAATAATGCTCAGCCTTGAGGGAATTTTTCTTGTAAGGTTGCAGGCAAAGAAACACCTGATCCCCTTCTTCAAATTGACGTTTAGAGCGACCTTGATATGCTTGTTGCTTCATGCGATTCTATTCCATGACAAAATTCTCTTTGAGGGTACGAAGAATAGCCTCTCGAACTGTAAGTGTTTGGTCAACCACTTGGACCTTCGAGACACCATGTAAGTATGAGAGAGTTGAAGGTGGATTATGTCCATATACTGCTTCAAAAGGATTCATGCATGTAGTTGTATGGTATGAAGTGTTGTACCACCATTCAACTAGGGGTAGCCATTGAGCCCACTGATTTTTCTTTTCTGAGTCAAAACACCTCAAATATATTTCCAAACACTTGTTGACAACTTATGTTTGACCATTATTCTAGGGATGATAAGTTGTATTGAGATGCAACTGGGTGCCTTGTATCTTGAACAGTTCTTGCCAAAAATTTCTCTTGAAATTTGGGTCACGATCATAAACAATAGAGTGTGGCATGCCATGAAGCTTGAAGACCCAATCCATGAAAATTTGAGCCACCGTGGATGTTGTAAACAGGTGTTGAAGAGCGCATAAATGAGCATACTTGGAAAGGCGATCAACAACCACCATGATGACTGATTTATTTCCTGGTTTGGGTAAGCTTGTAATAAAATCCATAGAGATGTCCTTCCAAATAGTAGGTGGAATCGAGAGTGGTTGTAGTGTGCCCGTAGATTTGACTGTTTCTCCCTTGTTGCATTGACACACATCACATTCGGAGAAAAAATTATGAATTTTCTGTTTCATACCATCCCAGAAAAAAGAACGTTTGACCCTTTCATAGGTTTTGGTGAACCCAGAGTGCCCCGCTGTCGGTGTAGCATGAAGCTCAGAAAGTACCATGGATTTAAGCTTTGATTTTTTACTTAAATACATATGACCTTTGTATTGAATCTCATCATGGAGCCAAGAGTACCCTGAGGGAGCTGGAGCACTGGAATGCAATTGTTGGATCAACTGCGAACTTTTGGGATCTTGTAGCCATTCCTGGAAAACGACTTGGAGCCAATCTAGTATAATGAAGGAAAGAGAAAAAAGAGATCCTTCATCTTCATATTTGTGGGAAAGTACATCCGCAACCACATTTTCTTTGCCTTTCTTGTAAATGATCTCATAATCATAGCCAAATAGCTTAGTTACCCATTTTTGTTGCTCCGGGGAGGAAATTCCTTGTTCCATAAAATACTTGAGGCTTTCATGGTCTATCTTAATTTGGAAGTGTTTCCCCAATAGATAAGGGCCCCACAAATCAACGACATGAAAAATAGCCAACATTTCCTTTTCATAGATAGATTTTCCCAGATTTCTTTCAGATAGTTTATTGCTGGTAAAGGCCAAAGGCCGACCCTCTTGCATAAGGACAACACCAATTCCTTTCCATGAAGAATCACATTCCAAGACACAGGTCTTTGTGAAATAAGGAAGGGCCAGGACTGGGGTGGTGCACATGGCCATCTTTAAGGTTTGAAAAGCTTGAGCAACAACTAGAGTCCAAGTGAAAGAGTTCTTTTTAAGGAGAGCAGTGAGAGGTGTTGCAATCTTTCCATACTTGTTAACAAACTTGCGATAATAACCTGTTAAGCCCAGAAATCCACACAATCTTTTGAGAGTCTTTGGGTGAGGCCAGTCTTGGATAGCTTCAATCTTTTTAGGATCCACCCTGACACCATCCTTGCCAACAAATGACCCAAGTACTCTACTTCTAAGGCACCAAAAGCACCTTTAGATTGTTTCAGGAAAAGTTGGTGCTGAGAGAGTAGATGGAGAACTCGATCCACATAAGCAATATGTTATGTCTAGGTCTTTCTATAGATGAGGATATAATCAAAGAAAACTACGACAAAATGATGGATAAAAGGATGGAAGACATGATTCATGAGGATTTGGAAGGTGGAGAGGGCATTACACAAGCCAAAGGGCATGACCAAAAAGTCATAGTGGACCTCATGAGTTCTAAAGGTAGTCTTGGGAATGTTTGCCTCTTTCATACATATCTGGTGGTAGCCCGAGCGAAGATCAAGTTTAATAAAGAATTGGGTGCCACTTAGTTATCCAGGAGGTCATCAATGATAGGAATGGGAAATTTTTCTTTAATGGTAAGTTTTTTGAGGGTACGAAAGTTAGGACACATTCGCCAAGAACCTTATTTCTTCAGGACCATGACCACATGAGAAGAGTAGGGGCTCATACTAGGGTGGATAATGCCTGCATTAAGGAGTTCCTGGACCATTTTCTCAATTTCATTTTTTTGGGAAAAGGGGTGATGATACAAACGGATATTGGGAGGAAGGATTTCGGGTACAAGGGGAATGGAATGATCATGAACACCACATGAAGGAGGGAGTCCCTGGGGAGTGGAAAATACCACTTGATGTTTAGAAAGGATGGCTTGGAGGTCTTGCAACACCGAGGGTGTTTCTATTGCTTGTATGGCATGGAGTTTAGCAATAACACTAGAATGACCCTTTTTGAGCAGGTTTTCCATGCGATGGGAACTAATGATCTCAGGTGAACTGACAGTGATGCCTTGGAACTTATATTGGTGGCCCTCCTGGTCAAATTGCATGGTTAATTCCTGGAAATCCATGAGAATGGGACACAAAKTYCTTAGCYAGTCTGCACCCAACACAATGTCACAACTGCCCATGTTGATAGCAAACATATGCGATTTCAGGTGGTAGTCACCAATTTGGAGACGCACATTTTCACAATGCCATCCACATTTCATGGAGCCACCATTAGCAATAATGATTTGAAAATTATTGACGGCATGGATGTAGCAATGAGTTTCTTGGGAAATGTGGTGATGAATAAAATTACGGGTGCTTCCACTATCAACTAGAATGGTGAACTTTTGATGCTTGATGTAACCTATTAGCTTGAGGGTTTGGGGAGCGGAGAAACCAGTGAGAGCATTGAGGGAAATGACCGGTTCTACTTCGGGAGGGTCTAAGGGAGGGGTTATGTCAGGGGTTTTAGGTGACTCAGACACAAGGGGAGTTTCAATATCCTCTTCCTAAATATCCTCGGAGATGACCATAAACAACTTTTGTTCCTTACACTTGTGGCCCAGAAAATCTTTGTCATCACAATTATAACAAAGGCCTTTGAGTTGGTGTTCAACCATTTCATCCTTGGTCAATTTTTGGATCTTTAGTGGAGCGGAGGGAGTAGTGGGATTTACTGGTTTAGGGCGAGGGATAAAGGAGGGTTTATGGTTTTAAGAAGATACAACTTGTTGTGATTCTTTAGCTCTTTTAGTAGCCTCCACCCAACTC
The DNA here is from genome assembly GCA_010110895.2 of Picea sitchensis. Lineage (NCBI taxonomy): Eukaryota > Viridiplantae > Streptophyta > Pinopsida > Pinales > Pinaceae > Picea > Picea sitchensis. The sequence continues at coordinate 4,189 of SNQJ01S0106882.1, read as the reverse complement.
TGAGTCTGAGCCATGAGGACATGGGATCGAATCTCATCCTTGAGGCCACTGATAAAACATTCTTAGAAAAAGGCATCAGACACGCCCTCTGTCTAAAAATCCAGGCACTCAAAGGAAACTATAAAATCTTCCACTATTCCTGATTGTTTCAACTTTTTCAAACGACCCAAATGGTTGGTGTTAGTGTCAAAGCATTCATAAAGCTCCGCCAGAAAGTGTGCCCAAGCAATATACCCTTGACGAGAAGTTTTTTTCCATTGCCACCATTTCCAACGTTCTTGATCTAGATGGAGAAAACCATATTGGAGTTTGGACAAGTCATCTATAATACCGTATAAAGAGAAATAATGTTCCATTTGGGTTACCCAACTAGTGGGGTCTGAGCCATCAAATTTGGTCACATCCACCCGCGGAAGGCGTAGGTCACATTGAAAGTGATGGTTCTGAAAGTTATGGGAATGAGAGGAATGTTCACCTTCAGTATGTGGAGGTGAGGAAGAGGAAGGGTTATCTGTAGGGATATGAAGTTTGGTGCAGAGTGCCGAAAAGACAGATTCAAGATGGGTGGTGAGGTCTTGTTTGATTTACTCCATTGAGGACTTCATGGTTGTATTGATGGCGAAAACATTGGCACTGAGTTGTTTCACTTCTTGTTGGGTCTCTATGAGACTAGATTGCAAGGTTTTGAAGCGAGCTTGAAAGTCTTGGCTATGGGTATGGGCCATTAAGATGGGGGAACTGAAAAGGGGTGAGCGGGGTCAATTTTTTTTTCCAAAAAAAGACATGTATGAATGTGATAAGGGAGAAGAGATGAATCCAATGGAATAGGTCTCAAATAATGGTGAAAAAATTTATGCGTGTAACGACAGATCTATGTGGATTAAAGACATCGAAATACGTCTCTACCTTGAAATTTTTTTTACCCACAATTTATTCCAAGGAAAGTGCTCTGATACCACTTGTAATATACCAGATATAAAAAGTATGCAGAACAGAAATAAAATGCTAGAAATGGCAGAATAACAACAATATAACCATAATAATCACCACACTAACATTGAAATAATCTAAAAATAACAATAGAAATAACACTTTGATTCTGAGAGCAATGTTCACGGGCCTCTTCGAGGGGGAAACCTCCAGTCGAGCAGAGCTCTATTACAATAATCTCCAAGCTAGGGTTCTCATACCCTCGAATCCTATTTATACTAAATATGTCTATCAAAAGAAGCATCTAGAAGAAGATCCTTCTAGAAGAAGAATCTTCTATTAGGTCTTCTTACATTCAACTTATTCTATTTTATTGCAAGGGCCTATTAATATTGACCTTTATTACATCCGAATATATTGTTCTACCTATGTGCAGATTAGGACCCTAACATTGTGGTAGGATGGATTCTTAGCCAAGTGAATAGCACTTTGAAGATCACAAAGTAACTTTATTTTGTCCTGCATCCTTCTAAACTCACCAAAAAAAACTTTCAACCAAACTGCCTCTTTGCAAGCATGTGAAGCAGCTACATATTCTGCTTCTGTAGTGATAGAGCAACAATGTTCTATATCTTTGATGTCCAAATAATAGATGCACCTACAAGAGTAAAGACATACCCTATTGTGAAAACCAAAGCTTACCAGTCCTCCTTTCTCTAAATATCTCCATGCCCAAAATCTGCCTTGTTGCTCCTAGATATTTCATATCGAAGGTCCTTGCCATCTGATCCTTTAACCTGTTGATCTCAGTTATGATTTTTCTTGCTAAAAGCATATCATCAACATACAACACTAAGATAATGAATATGCCATTATTCAATTTCTTAAAGTAGACACAATGATCATACTCACTCCTTCTATAATTCTAGCTCACAATGAAAGAGTCAAATTTCTTGTACCATTGTCTAGGCGACTCCCTCAAACCATACAATGATTTCTTGAGCTTGCAAACAAATTTCTTGTTTCGATTCTAAATGAATCCTTTAGGTTGTTCCATGTAATTTTCCTCATCCAAATCTCCATGTAAGAAAGCAATATTAACATCTAGTTGCTCCAACTCCAAATCAAGCAATGCAACTAATGCTAACACAATTCGAATTGAAACAGTCTTTACAACTGATGAAAAAATCTCATGAAATTCAATACCTTCTTCCTGATAATATCCTTTCGCAATCAGCCTTGCTTTGTACCTTTCCACCTTATCATCAACACCCTTCTTCATCTTGTAGACCCACTTGCAGCCTACAATTTGTTTGTCTATTGGAAGTTCTACCAGGTCCCAGGTAGCATTCCTCTCTAATGCCTTGATTTGATCCTTTATTGCTTCTTTCCATTTATCACTGTTAGAACCCTTCACAGATTCCTGATAGCACAAATTTTCATCATCATTAGTACTTAAAGAAACCGATGAAAGAAAATCATCATACCTTCTTGGAGGATTTCTGACCCGTGTAGACCTCCTTAGGGAAGTTTGTGGCTGATCCACAATCTATTGACTGTCATCATCAACCATGTCTTCCTCTGTTGTAGGATACTCTTCATGAACATCTTCTGAAACTTGTTCATGTTCACCTTCATTAGTTTCAAACTAAATTTGCTGATACTTTGGTTCTTCTTCCTGTTTCATTTGAACATCTACATTTGATTTGATGAGAGATGATTCGTCAAATATTACATCTCTGTTAATGGTGATATTGTGGGCAGTAGGATCCCACAACATGTACCCCTTAATACCATCACCATATCCAACAAATATAAGCATTTTTTTATTTTGGATCTAATTTAGAATGATGATGTTTCGGAATAGGCATCACAACCCAAAACTTTAAGATTAGAATAATTACAAGGGTGACTTGTCCATACCTCTTCAGGAATTTTGCATTCTATTGTTGTTGATGGTGATCGATTCATCATATAACAAGATGTAGATACAACTTATGCCCACAGTTCCTGCTGCAAGTTAGCATTACTCAGCATACTCCTTGCTCTCTCTAGAAGAGTCTTGTTCATGCATTCACCAACTCTGTTTTGTTGAGGAGTAGAGGCAGTGGTTTTATTCCTATCGATCCCAAATTCCTTGCAATAATTCTCAAACTCCATTGATGTAAATTCACCACAATTATTAGTTCTTAAACATTTAATGGATCTACCAATGCTCTTTTCCACTAAATCTCTAAACTGTTTGAAAACTGTAAATACACCAGCCTTACTTTTCAACAAATAGACCCAAACATCAGAATGGATATATTCCCAAAAGTTACAAGTTACAATCTACAAAAGTTGCAAAATATGATGATCCTCCATATGAAATAGTAGGGGATGGTCCCCAAACATCAGAATGGATATAGTCAAGGATTCCTTCACTGGTGTGTCTTATGGTTTTAAATTTATGCCTATTTTATTTTCCATAAATACAATGCTTGCATAAATCTAACTTTTAAGACTTTAGACTAGGAAGCAATTTGCGATCAGAAAATACCTTAAGTCCTTGTTCACGCATATGGCCTAATCATTGATTCCATAGTTGAAAAAAATCATTGTCATTCTCAGATACCACGGTCGCATGATCTGACTCGGTTATTCCTTCTAACAGAAACATGTTACCAACCTTCTTCTCTTTTATAAATAGTAGGTTTCCTTGTTAATTTGTATCAATAACCGGAAACATAAACCTTGAAAAAGTAAATAGTGATGATAAATACCTACTTATAATAATAGTAGGCCTTTTGAGATAAGTTGTTCGAAGAAAAAGAGATTTAATGTCCCTAAGATTTTTTTTTTTTATTTGGTAAATTTGGTGAACATTACACATGGGTATCGATTGTCTTATTATTCAAATCATGGAGATTACAACATCTCACTCACACTCCTTGTCTGCCTCTACGGGCTTACATAAATTTATATACATTTACACAGGGAACTAATTATTAAATGCAATTCTATCAATATTCTAACTTGGTCTCAATAGTTACAACCAATGCTGAATAATAGGATCTCAATTCTATTCTTGGAATTTGTTGTCACCGTTTAACAGAAACAACCAATAAAGTTGAGAGATAAAATTAATTTTTCTTTTAATTTTGAATTTACATATATTGAGCTAATCACAATAGTATTCACCAGAATTGAGATATTGAAAGGTGCAATTCATTTTTCCTTGAATATCCATGCTTTAGTATGATATTATAAAGAAATAGTT
>SNQJ01S0106881.1:21089-50862 GCA_010110895.2 Picea sitchensis | reverse complement strand
ACATGGATACTTATAAACACCATTTAAGAGGATACCTCCTATAAATTCCATTTTCACATCAATAATGTGTTACATTCCTGGTTGAAGCTCTAAAAAATTATGAGAAAGTGTTACATGTGACTACTTTTGATACAAATTCATTGTATAAGTAGATACACTATTGAATTTAATGATGATTTAAAAAAAAACCATCTCATTATTAAATTTATTCACACATTAAAGTCACCTTAACCATTGCAAAACCTAATCCATAGAACCCCTAACTACTAGCATAACCCTTAATCTTATATCTCCTAACTCATAAAACCTAATACTAATAACCTCTTACACCTAACCCTTAATGCCAATAGACCATAAATATTTTAACTCTTACCTATATAATTCTTAATCCTTATAAACATTAACTCATATTATCATTAATTCTTAGAACATATAGAACATATATATAACTCCCACTACCTATAACATTGTACCACTAATCCATAGTAACCCCTAATATAACCTTAAATCTCTATAAACCTAAACCCTTATGACAACGAATCCATAACACCAAACACCTATAACTTCTCACTTTAATCCTTAATTTATAAAACCTATATACATGTGTAATTTTCACCCATTTGGATATGACCCTTAACCTCTATAATCTCTTATTCCACAACACTACAACCCATAACCACTATAGTCCCTCACAACTAACCCCTAATATCTAATCAATTTAACTTTTATCAACCCCAACCATAATGAACCTTAATGTACACAAAGAAAAATTATGACCCCTAATGCTTGTAAGTCTTAACCCTTATCATCACTTAAAGACTATAGCCCTTATAACCTTCAACACCTGTAACCCTTTAACATTTATCACCCCTATAATTTATATGTCATAGCACCAATAAATATTAACTCTTGTATTCCTTAAACCTTATAACACCTAATTCATTTAACCCTAACAACTCTTCCATATAACCCCTATTCCAATAAATTCTATCCCTTAATATTTGTAACCCCTACATGTTAACCTCTATAATTTCTAACACATAAAAGCCATATAATCTATGCAACCTCTAACACCTATATTCACTAAATTGTATAATCCCTATAACCCTTATACGCTATAAATTCAATCCCTTAATCCATAATACTTGTAATACGTAACCGTTTAAATATTATATCTCATGTAAACTATATATCTAATAACAACTAAAAATGCTATATCTCATGTAAACCATATATCTTATAACACCTAAAAATAATTCTTGACACCTAACTTATATAAAATTTAATATTACCCATAAAAGTAACGTAATATTACTTATAAACTCTAATATAAGCCCCATAATTGCTCACTCAAATCACTTGTAACCTATCACCCAAAAACTATATAACCCTAAATAACTAACACCCCTAAACTATTTAACAACAAACATGAAAATTCTATCACATGCAATCTATATAACCCTTATAATACACGAGCACTATCATCTCCAAACCATAATCCATAACTTATGTGAACCCTATAACCCTTAGTATTTATAACCCATATATCCCTTAACTTATAATTAGTATATCACATAACCTCTATAACCCTCATGTATAACCTCTCATCCAATAATACTTAACACATAGAATCATTATCTCCTTTAAATTTGATCACTTTAACTCTGAACCCCTAACGACATAAGTGACAAAATAATGTTGTCAGTAATGATTAATATTTCTAGAGGATGGGACACACCTTGGGTAGGTGTGCATAAGTTTTATAAACTTCACATGAATAAATTGAATATATCCTAGGGAAGGAACTCAGTGTAGGGTTAGGTGTAACCCCTTTCCCTATGGTAGGACTCACTAGACAAATGGCCTTTTTTTCTTACACATGGTGCACCATAATTTTTATCTACTTGATTAAGGTAGATAGTTGGTTATAAAGTTGTGTTATCACTATATTTGCAAGGTAACATTAGATGTGACCTAGCTACACCTATGTTACCAAGGTACCTAGCCATTGAATTGATTATGATGGCTTACACAAAAACATTCCTTTGAAAGTATTGTTTTTCTTGCAAGAGGAGGATCTTAGTTAGGGGTAGGGGTCCCCCTTTCAATGGTAGTTGTTTATGGAAACTTCTGATGAAGATGCTATAAGAACGACGAACATGTTGATTCAAACGACCTCATTGAAATACGATATTACTAACGATGATGACAAATACAATGATGTATAATTTCATATTATTCACAATTAGGTTCTAATTTTGTCATTTTTATTTTTTAATTCTTTGAGTGATTCATATTTGAGACTTGAAACAATCCCATACCACCAATGAATGCATCTACTATAACCATGTCAAATTTCAGTGCATACAAGCACAAACTGAAAAAATTTCAACATTGTCCCTGTTCACAAGTCCCTATTCATGGGATCAAATTAAAGAATAATTTCCACTAAGTGGTAATTAATGGACAAACTTGAAAATTTTAAGAGGAACCAAATTTATAATTGGAGATGATGGTATAAACCAAAATGAGTTTCTCTTGGTTTCAAGAATAATATATTCTCTATTGAACAAGGCCAACTGCATGAACGCGGAAACTCATATGACCCCCCCATCCCTCACATCACTCTCAATTCCCCAGTACAAAATTGATCTATTATAAAATATTTGAAAGCAACATAGTAAGAATCAAGCATAGAAACTAAGAAAACAAAAATTTAAGGTAAATGAAAGAGAACAAATAAACTAAAAAAATATAAATACAATATACCTCCTGCATTTCAACATTTCGATATCATTCATATTATTCTTCATCCAACTCAACATCTGTATCATCCACTTCAGAATTGATGTTGTAAGTATTGGCCATATCAACATCACATCAATGTCGTCATTTCCAATCCTATCATCATCTATATCATCATGAGGAACATTGTCTCCTACATTTGGTTCAACTTCTTCAAGTTCTTTATCTAAAACATTATCAATACCATCTTCATGTTGTATCATGTTGTCATTGATGTCAAGTATTTTCTAAGTAACGTGTTCTTATCATTGATGTATTGATTTCTGGATCATGTGTTCATTGTTGTAATTGATGTCAAAGGATTGATGTTCGTGGTATAATTGATGCCAAAGGGTTGATGTAAAGTGGTGTCATAGTGTTGTGTTGGTTGATAGGAATTAGAAGTTATATCATTGATGTCATGTCATGGTGGATAGGAAGTACCATATGTATGAACTCCAAAGTGGTTCCCTTATGGTGAAATCCCTCACGGGAAGATGCTTTGTGAAGTCCAAATAGTTAAGTGGTTTGGTAGCCCCAACAATGTAGATTTTGGTTGAGTAATAATGTAATGAATATCAATGGATTTTCAAGTGAGACTATTCTAGATGGATAGTGGTCATCATGCCATTTCTGGTGATATGTGGAACGTCACATAACTCCTCACGGTTAGATATTTATGGCCATGTGAAGTTGCAGAACCCTTATGAGTTATATAGAATCCCCTAGAAGGTCAAAGAAGTCAAATTATTCTAGAAGTTCCTAGATGAAGTTGACTAGTCAAAGTGGTTAGTCATGGGTTAGGTGGTTGCAACAAGAAAACAATTAAAAATAAATTAGTTGCAACTAGAAGTGGAGAGTTTACTATTTGTGGAATAAGTGGTTTTAAGTGGACACATGGTTAGAAGTGGGTTATCCCCAAAATAAGGAAGTTGGATAAGTTGGTTAGAATATAACCCCTAGAGGAATCTACTTGGAGAAGTATAAATAAGAGAGAAAGGGTCTCTTATTATGGGAATATATTGAGCATATTGAATATCTATTTTTGGTGAAAGAATCATTTTAGGTACTCATGGACGCATCGAAAGTTCCACAAGTTTGAGGTAGAAAGGAAGTTCGACGGTGAAAGTTTTAGAGGTTCACAAAACCCTATTTTTATGAAGTTGTACATGGGATGCAGTGGGACAAAGTGAATACATACACAGACTAAAGAAGGCCAGGGTGCGTATATTTGAAAATGCCAAGAAAAGTGTGAGTAGATGCCAGTGCCATGTTCCCGAAGTCTGAAGCAAGTTTCTAGGATATCATTCTATAGGTTCAGATCTGCTACAAAAGTTCAAGTATGGTTATATGTTGTCTTTATGCTTATATTTATTCATGGTATGGTGAATGATTGTTACATTCTTTGTATGGGTGTTATGATGTTTGGATATGGTAGATGTTGGTTGGTTGATTGAATGGTTCTATTTTTATATGGTTGAGATATATCTATGTTCTGTGATGGTATATGCACGAGGAACATGCATAGGTTGTTGGATGGTATATATTTTTTTGTGGTTGATGATGGTACATGTTGGGTAGTGACAAGTTGGTTGCAATGATAGGTTACAAGTGTATTTTACATAGGCAACAAGGGTTCGAAGGGAAGAAGTTGTAAAGTTTCAAAAATGATAGCTTTCTGAAGGTGTACACAGTCTGACAGTGGAGGAGGTCGTGTACAGACGTGTGTTGTAGTATAGGAAGGCCGCGTACATACACATGCTGCAATATAGATAGGTCGTGTACCTGTTGACAGATTGGATTCTGTCTACAAGAAGGGTGTTTCACTTGAGGGTTGGATTCCTCTTCTTAGTTGGTAGTGAGATCTACAGGCTGAGTCTTGTATTGAGAGTTGGTGCTATCTTTGAGTTGGTGCTGATAAACCCTCGAGATTGTAGTATCCTGTAACATATAATACAAAAGAAGCTTACACATATATATACTATCCTTTTTGTTCTTTATGGTGATGGTTTATTGTTGTTGTATGTTGTTGAGATATGTTTACATGAAAACAACTATTTGTGAATGGAAGTAATGAATAATGACTAAATGGTTATTTCTAACTAAATTTTTGTAAGAAGTGAAAAAGAGCCTCACACTAATTCAACCCCCCCCCCTCTCTCAGTGTGGTTGGTGTTTCCAACAATTGGTATCAGAGTAGGCCTTCACTATAAGCCTTACAAGCCTTAAGGGGATCTTACAAGTCTTCACTATAATCCTTATGAAGAGGAATATTTGTTAAAGATCAAAGATAAATTTTTAGATGTGTTAGAAGATGATCAGTAAAATTTTGATCCTAATTTTGATCTTGATGAATAGATTAAGGAAGCAATAGAAAAGTACCAAAGGAATACCATGGAATTAAGTCAAATAGTAATGAAGTAAGAAGAAGAGATCAAGAGACTAAAGACTGATATAATTAGTCAAGAAGAAGAAAATAAGAAGGTAGATGATGAGTTTAGCAAAATCCTTGAAGTCAATGTCAATTTGAAGACCCAAATTGAGAAGTCAAAAAGGTTCATGAAAAACTCAACAATCTTAGATGAAATATTGAATTTTCAAATATCACCTAATGATAAATCACATCATGGATACAATAAGGAAGCTGCACACTCTAAAGATAGCACTTCTAAGAAGCATGTGGTAAGTACTTCATTCTCAAAAGGTGGAAGAAAACTTGAAATTCAAGCATCTACACAAAGCAAGGAAACCTTCAGAAGAACAGAGAAAATAATACATCAAGAAGCCATCCCTACACCTCAAAGAAAATTCAGAAGAGAGACACCTTCAAGGTGGACACCAAAGGAAAGGTATGAAAATGTTTTTCATGGTCACTGCTTCTCATGTAATGATTATGATAAAAAAGATTTGAATTGCAAACATTATGCAAGCAAAGATGTTGGAAGGCTCCATAGCACCCTAAAATGTTGGATATGTAATCAAGTGGGACACATTGCTTCTCATTGTCACACCATGAGATTTTACAACTACAATGGGTTTGCCCACAAAGCTCAAGATTTTTGGAATTCAAGGAGACATTCAATGAGGAGTGATTCTTATAGCATATAAACTTGGAAGGAAGATAATGTTGAAAGGATGGAAGCTTAGAGTACAAGTATAGAGAAATCAAGACACTCTCAAAAGTGGATCAAGAAGACTGAACAACCAGACATGAATGAAGGACTAAAGAATCAAGAAATATTCACACTTTCTAAAGAATATGCAGTGTTAGACTTATGGGCTGACTTGGGTTCTACCTTAGTTCTCCAACAAAACCCTTATTACCATCGACCCTTCTAGTAGACCAAAGGGCTACACTGTGCACAAAATGCACAACATAGTCTCACCCAAGATGGTTTATGGAGGACTGGAGGATGAAGATGTATTAAGTCATGGAAGGGATTGGGGGATGTTATTTCTTACTTCTTATTTCTAATTAACCATGCATTCTATTATACTATTCATTAGATGCATTCATTCATTCATTCATTTTCATATTTAATCTATTGTGTGCTATAAATAAATCATCCATTGATTTATATAACCATTCAATGATAACTACAGAAATAGTAACACATTAAAACACATTGCACACATGGTTTTACCATGGTTCACCCCCTGGGGATAAATCCACAAAGATCTTATGCTTCTTTTCTTATTCATCAAAAGGCACTGCACACATTACATCATAGTAAAGAGTAGTGAGGTGGAACATGATCGCACCAAACTCCACAACTTGCGACATGACCCCAAGCTGCTTTGACCTCATCCAAGCTCTAAAACTCTCAAAACAGACTTCAACTCCCAAAAATGCCAAAATAGGTTCTCCAAAATAAACTTGTCACACTCACTCTCTAACAATCAGATCTTAGATACCTCAACCTATTTTCTATCTCTTTTATTTATATTACAAACTTGGGTTAAAATCCTTGCAATACATCCCAAAACCCTAACCCTAACATGGGTAGGTCTTGACCACATTTGTGTCAGATTTCCTCAAATCCTACCGCGTGTGTTGCTTTTCCTCAAAATTAGGCACACTCTCTTTCTTGGTCTGATCTTCCTCACTTGCTGCATTGTTCTCCAAACATGCCTTCTCCAATAGGCACCCAATACTAACATGTGGCTCATACCAAGACACTTAGCCTTAGTGCGCCTTCTACAGTGCTACCTCCAGTGCATGAAACTTCTCTCCTAATTCTATTGCTTTCTCTTTAGCCTCTACGCTCTTCCCTACTAGTGTTTCCAAACCCTACGATGTTATGCGATCACTTAGTACTTCTCTGCTTTCTGATAGTTCATGTTACCATCTTCCTTTCTCTATTTGGATCTTGTCTATCATTCCTTCTGCTTATTGTTGAAATGGCTCTAACTAAGCCTGCCTTGCTTGTTTCGCCTCATGCACAACATTTAATTCTTCCTTTAAGTTTTTCATCTCCTGCAAGCCCTCATTCTTATGTATATGTCCATGTTCTTCTACCTCTTAATCAAGTCCTGAACCACCACGTTCATTTTTTCCTCCCTTTGCTCCAGTTTGCTGGATATTTTCATCCTCTTCTAGGCTGGTCCAAATATGTCCAATCCTTTTATACAATTATGCCACTTTCTTAACCTATTGCGCTATACTCTCTACATGTGCACTAGCCTCTTTCTCTCTCTGCTCCCACACTTCTGGAGGTGTTCTAGAAGTTAAATTATCCATTAAATCCAATATTCCTTGTTTGTATCTTTCCATGGTCTGTACAATTTGTTGTATCTTCTCTTCTGTTGTAACTTCTTGTTCCTATGCGTAGTCTGGTATGCTCCTATATACCTCTGTAAGATTCTTCTCTAAATTATCTATGAATTTCTTCTTTTCCTCCTTTTCCAGCATGATCTGCTCCCATGTCACTTGTAAAATCTCCTTCACCTCGTGGTCGAGTGATAGGTTGGTGGCATCCGACCTAGCTCTAGACTATACTTTCTGCATTACACTCGCTTGTAGTCCATATAACACCTTTATAGGTATTTGTGCTAGTACCAAATCCATATGTTCCATGTCATTTACTGTTCTCTGCATGGTGTTTTCATTCACCTCCAACATTTCTTGTGTGACTTTGAATCTGTCACTCCTCACTACTATTGTCTTCACGATCTCTTCTTGCTCTTTCTGCACTGATGTTTCCTGTTCGTTTTTTGTTTGTTGCGTTGCTAGATGATGTGTTTTATTTAGTTGCAGTTTCTATAAGATGTCATGTACTTATACTAATTTTTCCCTGATTTCTTCCCTTTGTGCCTTTGTTGCGTGTACTAAATCCTCTCCTCTATCTTGGACTTTTGCTACGACAAACTTGGAATCTTCCTCTATAATAATGATGGTTGGAAGCTTCTTGTGATACTTCATTTTTTTCCTTATTTCTTCATCATGTTTTCATGTTCTCTTCTTTGTTGTGGTTGAGGTCTGTGCTTCAATTTTCTTCTTTGTTTCTTGCCCATAATTTACTTCCTTGGGGCCAGAGCTATCTCCCTTATCGCCATCCCATTTTACTTCTATCCTTGAAACTGTCTCCTTCTTTCTTGGCTTCTTGTTGGCTGTGTTTCTTCCTAAATCTTAGTTGCGCTCTGCATCCTTCCTTGTAATATCTGCTAGATTGCTTGTCTTTTTGGATGTTCCTGCTTTTGCTGGCTCTTTAGATTTTTTCCCTTTATTTTTTGTTGCTGGAATCTTCCACTGCACATGACAATATTTTACAATCTAGTCTACTTCTTCTCATGACGTACAATATCTCATTTCCATCCACTTATTCTTTGGGTCCCTTGTGGCCCGAATCCATAAATGATGTCTTGAAGCTTTTCAATTAGCAATCCCTTCATTTCCTTGAACCACTTCAATTGGGATCCTCCATACATTTGTTGTCTTCTGTTGCATATCCTCTAAGAACATGGAAGATACCGCATTGTTGGCCTACTGGTTCTTGGGGTCCTTTGCTTGCCACAAAGTTTCATAGCGCATTGCATAAAATTTCCCCTTCTTGTTTAGAAAAGATGAAAACTTGGGCTCCTTCCATGCCACCAATGCTATCAGTATTAGAAATTAGGAGTAATGGAATTATGTTCCATTATCCTGTGCATCTCTACAATCTACCAACAATTTATTCAACAAGTATGCCGACCAGTTGAACACTATGCCCTTTATGCATTGCACAATTGTTGCTATCACTCCTATTGGGGATTCTTCCTTTATCAATTTTCTCAATAGTTTGAAAGACATCATATTTGTATCAAACTTGGTTGCATGGTCATTAATATCCTTGATGATTAGTCCTCCGGTTCCCTTGTTTTTCCTTAATTGTTCTTTCACTTCCTCTGCAAATTCTTTATCTCTGGATTTATTGTCCAAATAATCTTCTGGTTTTACCACATTGGTAGGAAACCCTGTTATATTATCTATGAGATCCATGTCTATGGGGACCGACATGTCCATACACATGATACCTCCATGTACCTTGGCTAATAATTGTTCCACACAAAGGCCCACATTTTTACCTCGCCTAAAATGTGGTATGTCCAACAGATTCATAATGCCTGAATTATAGAGACCTTTAACCCACTGCACGGGTTCCAAAATAGGATTCCCTAGGGGTCCTACCTCCTCCCTATTTTCCAAGTACGCTTCCTGTGAAAATTCAAGAAACTTCCCTGTGTCACTTATATCATGGTCCACATACTTTAGCTTTAGAACTTTCCCTAACATGTCTTCTACTTCGACTACAACATCTGGAAGATGGGGTAAAGTAATTTCCACTACGATTGGTTCTTTCCTCTTTTGACACATGGATAGGTTTTCTTTTGTGGTTTCATCCTCAATTTCTTCTTCTTCTTCTCCCTCCATTTCATGTTGGCCTTCAACTTCTTCTACAACTTGTTGTTTCTATTTGTCCTATTCTGTAGGGTTTTCAGAACCATTGTTCGCGCTGCCGTTAGGGTTTTCCATGCTCCGACCCGCTTGCAGCTATTCTATGGTTGATAGTTCTTCATCTATCCTGGTGGGACTGATTGATTTGGTCTCAGATGTTTTCACTCCTCCAGCTCCAAAAAATTCTCTGGTTCTTCCATTCTTTCTTTCTTCCTATCTGATTGTCAGGTTACTCGTACAAATTGGCTAGGAGTGCCAAAATTTATGGGTGCCATCTAATTAGTCTTGCACACAATCGACTGAATTATCCTCTTTCTTAATCACCCTTTTCTCATGCTCTCAAGTGCTCGGTTTCTCAAAATTCACTAACTTTCGAACTTGCCCGTGCTTTTCCATTTTTATAAACCTGGTCATTAATGTTTTGTTTTGTTTTTCACTTTTTACTGTTATTTACGCAGTGTCTAATTTTTCTGCATACAATCTTCCAAATTATGTCGCACTGGTTGTTGTACGTTTTCGTTCCTTTAATTATCTGTCTCTCTCTTATTCCTCTTAATTACTTATTTTTTTTATTTTTCTTTATTTATCTATTTTTATCTTCCTTTTTCTTCTTTTAGCTCCTACTATTTACAATATGTACAAGCCTACTTGTTGCACTGCAACTATTGAGAGTTATTAGTTTGAATGTCCCTATATAGTTTTAGTCGAATACCTTTCACAATTCCTTATACTTCCTTTCCTATTAATTCTTGCAGCTGTACAACACCTCCATTTGTAATCGACTTTATCTGATATGGCCCTAACCAATGCATTCTGAGCTTCCTTAGGTGCTACAAGTATTTAATGTCATAGAGGATAACCATATATCCTTCCTTAAACTTATTCTTCTTGATATTTATATCATGCGATGCTTTATCCTTTTCTTTTTTTACCTCTTGATGGAAACTTTCCATGATTATGTCATCTTCTAATTCCATCAGTTGAGCCAATATTTCCCGCACTGCGACATTTTCTGTCATGTCTCTAATTGATGCAATGCACATAATTGGCATTAAATAATATAAGGGAACTACTACCTCTTGTCCATACACCAATCTAAAGGGTGTTTGTTTGGTTATTTTCTTGCAAGTGGTTCGACAGGACCAAAGTACTGCTGGTACCTTCAAATCCCAATCATTTATGTTTGCATTACAAATCTTTATCAAGGCATTCTCCAATTTTTTTTTGAAGGATTCCACCGTTCCATTTTCTTGAGGGTGGTAAGGAGTACTCTTTTGGTGGTATATATTAAATTATTCAAGCATTACCTCAATTGTACTGTTGATGAAGTGAGTCCCCTAATCACTCATCAATATCCTTAGACATCCAAATATTTTCACTACATTCTCAAACAAAAAACATGTTGCAGTCACTGCGCTACAATTCTTTATTGATGTTTCCTCTTCCCATCTGGTCAAGTGTTCCATCGTTGTAATAATATATATGTCTCTTGAAATTCTTGCCGGTGGATTAATTGGACCTACTAAATCTATTTCCCATTTATCAAACACTTGTAAAGTAACCTATGGTCTCAGTGGCATCTCATCCCTCCTGGATGGCTTCCCAACTCTTTGAAAAACATCACACTTTTGAAAGTATTCTTGTGTATCCTTATGAACTGTTGGTGACCATAATCCTGTGCACAATACCTTCTGTGTGATAGATTTTGCTGCGTAGTGTCCTCTTGCAATACCTTCATGCACTTCTACCAAAATAATGGGTGTTTCATGATCCATCACACATCTCCTCAAGATAATGTCTCCTCCAAGTTTGTATAAATGACCTGCAATCAACTGGTAATCTGCATCTCTGACAACCAAATGTTTCTTTTTCGCAGTAGTAAATTCTCTTGGTGCAAATCCTATACTCAAAAACTCAATTATGTCACCAAAATATTCATTTGCAATTTGTAATGAAAACAATTTTGAATATGAAAAGTTGTCTTCCAAGTTACTGGGTTCTTCTCCATTTGTTATCCTGAATAGGTGATCTGGTCCTGTGTTCAATCTTCTAGGCTTCACCACAACTTCAAAGTCAAATTCCTAAAATAAGAGTAGCCATCTGCATATCCTTGCCCCCAACACTAGATTATTAAGTAAGTATCTTGGAGTTGAATGATCTGTAAACATATTAAAGTGTTGTCCCAACAAGTAATGTCTGTATTTCTGCAAAGCATACACCATTGCTAATCCTTCTCTTTCTGTAGTGTTGTAGTTCTGCTATGAATATGACAACTTTATACTTGAAAATTCAATAGGGTGATCTATATCACCTTCTCCCGGATGGGTTAATACTTCTCCTAATGCAATTGCGGATGCATATACATGCACATGAAATTCTTTATCCCAATCTCGAAATACTAAAATCAGCACAACAACCATTTTCTCCTTGAAAATATCCAGACTCTTATGGAATTCATCATTCCACCAGTACTTAGTATCCTTCTTCAACATATTCTCCATCGGCACGATGATCTGTGCATATCCATTTATGAACTTTCTATAATACCCTATGTGACCTAATGTACTCTTCAATTGGCGCACTGACCTTGGTAGTGGTGAGTTAATTATGACAACAATTTTAGTAGGATCAACCAGTAGACCCTATTTACACACCACATGCCCTAACAAAATCCCAAAAGGTGCACTAAAAATACATTTCTTAATGTTTAATGATATCTGACATTGTCTTCATCTGTCCAACATCAACGTTAATACTTCAACATGATATTTCAACAAACTCAACACTATCCAATCATCCAAGTAAACCTCCAAAAATTTAGGAATAAAGTCCTTGAAATATGCTACTACTACTCTTGAGAAAATGGTTGGTGCATTATTTAGTCCAAATTGCATAACTATACACTGGAATGAGTCACACTTTGTATAAAATGTTGTCTTGTGTCTACATTTTTGTGCTATCCTAATCTGATGTTATCCTAAAAATCCATCTGTAAAAGAATAAGCTTCTTGACCCCCTACATTCTCCAAAAGTCTATCTCTAAAATGGGTAGGAAAAAGATCATGTAGGAAATCATCATTCAATTTTCTCAAATATACACAAATCTTAATCCCTCATTTCTTATTTTTTTTCACCACCATGGGATTGATCCATTTAGATTCTTCTACAGGTTCTATAACAACAACTTCTAGCATCTTGTCAAGTTTTGTCTTCACCTTCTCTTTGTACAATGGATTCAATCTGTACAGCCTTTGTCGGATCGCTATTGCTTCTGATTTCAATGGGATATTCATATATATTAGCTCTCATGCTAACCCCTTCATCTATGAGAATGTTGCTAGGAATAAGTCATTGTACTCATGCAGTAATTCTTTGTTCCTTTCTACTATCTCATTAATATTCAAATAATCTCCAATACTATCCATCTTTGGGTTGTGTGCAGTTCCAATGTTGACCTTCTTGATATTTAATGGTGCAACATAATATTTTGAGTACAACTTGGGGCCTTCTACTTCCCTTTCACCTTCCAATTTTGGGATCTGGATGTTGCACAAATTATCTTCTACTGGTTCTTATGCTTATGCTACGTGATAACAATGTAGCAATTGTTTGACTGTCTGGCTAGACTACGTCTGAGATGATGGAATTATTTCAAACTCCGGTTCTTCAAATATCCTATATATTACCATTTTCATCATTATATCCATCTCTGGACAGTCATTCTCAAAGGAAAATGTAACTACAAAGTTCTATTGTATTTCTTCCCAATTGGTAGTTTCTTTGCGTTGTTCCTATTCTGTGTACTAGTTCTTCAGAGTTCCTTCTAGTGTGTGAATAAAATGGTGTGGCCATTCTTCTTGTGGTTATAATATCCACTGAACTATGCACTTATCTACATGCTCTTGGGGTTGTCCAAATCCTTCATATTTCTCCTCATATTTGGGTTCCTTCTTTGCATTGAATTTGATGTGTAGTAACCTTTTGCACTAGAACCAATTATTGATCTTTTCCTTACATGTACCCCACCATATTGCAGTCTATCTTTTAAAGAAATATACAGTGTTGGTAATCTCTAATTTTACATAAATTCTACCTCATATTTCATCAAATTGTTTTCTAAATCATTTAATCCATAAAAAGTAGGAGGTTCTCTTACCTCTGTACCAACCCATCTCATTGTGCACGTCATTCTGGCACATCGCCTGGTAGATAATTCATGTAATCGATGATGCCAATTTTCTAGTCCCGTGTCAGAGTATGAAGAACAAGAACTAATACTCCTCCAACTGATCATTCCATCTGCATTTGGGTTGATATAATCTTCTTCATGTGCAGTAGTCCTGTATAATCGATTCACATCTTCTGTTAGAATATTGTCCGTCACAGATTCCACATATTTGCCTCCTTCTAAGGGATCCAATGGTGCAATAACTTTCTATTCTCCGTACTCAAATATCATCTTCATTGTCTTCACGTTAATAATAACCTAGTTATCAAAGGCCCAATCCAGAACCAACAATGTTGGATATGGCGAAGTATTGTCCACTATGTCAATGACTTCAAAGTTAGCAATGGTGCACACACCATCTAGATCAACTGGAATCCACTTCAAACTTATTATTAGCATCACTATGTGCTTCTTTTACAACTTCAACTGAATAGGTTAATACCCTAATTGTGGTTCTCACATATCTTCCCAAGATTTCTTTGACAAAACATTAACTTCAGATCCTAAGTCTAGTATAATATCCCTCATATCGAAATCTCCTATGCTGGCATTCAATCTAGATTCCCTATTGATTCTTCTCTTCTTTCGGACCTGATTTACCCATTTTACCCCCTCTTCCCCAGGATTACACTTTTCTAATAAATTCTAGAGTACTTGTAAGGAATTTTTATCACTCAACAATTTGACACAAGCTCCCAAAATGTTTCTTAAGTTACTTAATTGTTTTGAAGACTGCTATTGATTGGTTTGATCAAATAATGAAGGCATGTCGTAGAATGGTATCTCATCTACTGGATTCATTCCTGAAGTGAACGCAATATTTTCCTTCAAGATCTCTTGTCTAGCTTCTTTGAATTTCTCTTTCTCTTTGTGTGCATCAAACTTCTGTTCAGGTGTTGTATTCATCCTAACCCATTGGTACCGGTCCTAATCCTTCTTGGCTGCATCTTCTCCTATTTTAGCTCCACCTCTAGTCACTATGCTAATATTCTTCTAGTCTTATTATTTTTTTCCACCCCGATCCATTGCACGTTCTAATTAGTTTGGTTCCTCTTGTCCTATATTTTTATAAACAATGTTAGACAATATTCTGTTTCATGGTCTATTACGCGACAATACATACATTTCACAGGTGGCTGTGGGTAGTTTCTTGCATAGTGCCCTGGTTTCTGATAGTTATGAAACACTATTGGTCCTCAACCTCTTCCTCCACAACCTCCTCCTCTGAGGCCTTCTCTATTGCCCTGATTATCTCTGCGTGATGTGTTATATTGAGGTCCTTGATTATACTATGGTTGTGTGTTATTGTACTTTTGTGGTGCTGCACACTGTTGTGCAAGATTATACTATTATTTCCCTTGAAACTATTGTGCATTATCCTATGGTTGTGTTGCAAACTATTGCGTGGGATTGTACTATGGTTGTTGCGTAGAATTATATTGTGGATGCTGTGTAGATTTTCTTGTTACATGTTCATCCTGCACCTTATATGTATCTGCAATCCTTTCTTTCATCATCTCCAAGGTTCTACAGTCCTTGGATTCATGTCCAACTGACTTAGAAAAGTTAAAATATGTACTCTTCATAACTTTCTGGTACTTCTGGATCAAGGGGAAATGATAGAGATCATGCCCATATGTTTTTCAAATCTCACACCATGGTCCTCATGAAGCTAAAGGATTTGGCATACCCACTCCAATATACTGCGAAAATAATGGACACTCATTCTTGTGATGACATTTTGTCCTGCACATTGTACACCAAACATCTTCTCTTTTCTTCTTTCCTTTGTTCTAATTTAATTGTAATGTTAAGTTCTTCAAATCTTGCTTCAGTTATTCCAAAGTTGGATCTGTATGCTTGTATTGATTTTCCTCTAGATTTAAGGCTTCTTGCAAGGCCTCACATTGACTTTGGAATTTATATTGTATCAAGGGATACTTCAAGTGTGGAAACAAAGAATTAACAAACAAATGCCTATGATGTGTATCAATAATAGTGTACTTTAACTTACCTTTTAATCTCTTGGATTTCTAGTCCACTTCCCAGACTGATTCTCCTAGTTTCTACTTGATCTCTATCATTTCATTCATAAACTGGTATTCTAAACTTGGCTTCTGAAATTCATTTATTATCTGCCTCTTCAGATCTGCTACAATTGTATCTTGAGATACCTATGTACCAATTGTTAACGATTGAAAAA
Organism: Picea sitchensis; assembly: GCA_010110895.2. Lineage (NCBI taxonomy): Eukaryota > Viridiplantae > Streptophyta > Pinopsida > Pinales > Pinaceae > Picea > Picea sitchensis. The sequence goes on along the minus strand of SNQJ01S0106881.1, from coordinate 34,713 downwards.
CATCAACGAAGTTTCGCCCGCAAATTGTTGCTAAAGCCTATTATTATAAAAACTAAATAATATTAGTAGGTGGGACCCCCTTGAGCTATTGGAGAGCAAATATGTTCATTTTTTATGTTGAAATGATGTGCAACATGACTCACATTGTTGATGAAGATATTGTTGTTATTGGTTATGAATTGAGCTCATGAAGTGTTGATTCCCTATGTTACTATAGCCTATGCTATTCATTAATGTCATTGCTATCTGTTCTTATCGCACCTGCATAACAAACATGTTAGTAAAATTATATGAAGGGCAGTCTTGAGAGAGGAAAAATACTAGAACACATACAAGGGAAGGGGACCTATTTCTGCAATATCACATGTGAATAACTTAAAGGAAATGAGAAACAAATTCAAGGGGAAGATTCTAAAGCTATCCTAACTATACTACATGCATGCAAGTACTTGATGATTATTGTTAATCCCTAGATAATAAGTAAATGGTTATGAAATTGTGATTAAATTACATGTTTAATATGCATATGGTGTGAAATGTTGGTGGTGAACTTGGCAAGGTGTTAGTGCTAATGGTTATGCAATGGTTAATTGAATTATGTGGCCGATCCACATATGGTATATTTGGATAGATTGAACGTCGATGGCTCATTTGACAAGGTGGTGAATGTTAATGGTTGTGAGCTTTTTTTTGAGTTATATATTAAGAAATTGGATATATGATATAGAAAGCACATTTGGCAAGTAACCTATGCAGATTCCAACGCAGAGTTAAATTAATGGCGTTAATCGAAATCTGGTTGGCATGTATTGATGAGTAAATGAATTGTGGGTGGAGACGACATGCATTTACTGCATGTCACATTTACCCCTCTTGTTATCCACCACCCTAATCAGGCTATTGTTTGATCTTGCTGATGTGGTTATGATCCAAAATTTTAGCAGGGAAGAACCGCTCAACCACCTCTCGTTTTAAGGAAATTCGATTACAGGTATGTCTTTTTTTGTCCATTCGTGATTCTGCTCTAGTTATGAAATGATTAATGGCTCATATGTATGGGTTTGTGTGTTCCTAAGTGCTGAAACTGTGTGAAATTTGGGTTCTTGGAATGAAGAGTGGATGGTTCTTTCTGTAACAATTTTGAGCTTGTCAAGGTTATTGGTCTTCCTGGGTGATGGCTCCTTGTTATCACTGCTGTTTGGTTGGAGGGTTTTTGTTTAGTCTTGGGTGGATAGCTATCTTCACGCACTATCACTAAATCCGGTCTCAAGCTTTCATGTGTTTAATGGATGAAGGTTTTCTACGTCACTATGTTTTTATTACTTCGGCATTGGTTGATTGCACCACCAGGGGTCATGAAATGAGGCTCTTGTTATTCCTCCCCCCTATCTTCACCTATGTTCTACGATTTTTGACCGAAGGGAATGAGGTTTATACCCTGCATGCGTTAAATAACCTTTGACAGGACAGACTAGAGCCCTACCTTCCAGTTATGGCCCCTGTCATGGATTTGTGCCCGACCAAGAACGAGTCGTGGTTCGTCCTGTATACATAATGGAATTGGAGGTTTTTCCATTACAAAGAGTGGCTCTACTCTCCCAGTGTTGAATACAGAACAACCTTGGCCCTCCACTTTGGAAATGTTTTAAGAAGACCAACCTGGCCTATTGTTTACGACTCAGGTTTTGATTGGATGGTTGTATAATTGTCGACGATTTTAAGAACATGCTCGCCCATTTGGTCATATGATAGTCATGTTGGTTGGTATAAAGTCACCGACTCAGTAATAATAATGGTAAACCGTACATTACCAATTACACTTTCAAATCACACAGTTACTCTCCTTATGTCGATAGCTCAATGTTTTTAATGGAAAGGGCCTTTGCCCCGATTCGATTGGATGCGTGGGTATGCATCATTGCTACGGCTTGTTAGGTTGTTGATTTTTTAAGACACTGATGAGTTGTTTGGTAGATACACAGTCACCGGTTTTTGCACTGATGATTATTTGAATGTTTATCTAGAATTGATGAAAATGCTTAACGTTGCTCATGTCGCATTGTGTGTTTTCAAAATAGATAATGGTCGTGGTAACTGTGGGTTTCTATTGAGACCGAATGATTATTTAACTGGATGACTTTGGGAACTATATCCTTATGGCTGTTTGATTGTTTAAGCCTGAAATTGCACGACATGGTTGATCACAGTTGGGCTGAATCGAAGTAATACTGTGTTGGGTTGATGATCCAACAATGAATTGAGCTAATGCCATGACTGTGTGTTTGGTTTGGTAAAATGGAACATTGCATCATGTTTTTTGGGTGGTTGTGCACTGTGTATAGTATGGATAGCTTGGGTTTTATAGAGTTTTAATCAGGTTTATCGGTCATTTGTTATAAACGCAATGCTGTCGAGAATTTGTCATGGGTGGCCGAACTCTTTAAGCCACATTGAATTTTTTTTGTTTACAGAGGAAAATTACATTGCCTGGGCGAGTTACCCTATGCATAGATTGTGTCTAAATGGTGGTTGTTAGTTGTGTGGTTGAATATCAATTCAGGTTGCAGTTTGATCTTAGTTCTTTGGTTTTTTCCTATATATAGGTTAACGAATATCATTGCATTTGATGGGCCCGATTGCAGTGATAGTGACTTCATTGTTAATTTTGAGAACATGTTTTTTTTTTTAGTATTGTGGTGGATTGAAGAAATGCATGGGCAGTGGTTGATTTTGATAGTTACAGATTGGAAATGAGTATTGTTCGTAAATTGTTATAAAATGTAGAGTGTGTGAATGAAGGGAAAAAAACCTCTTACAAATTGTGTGGAATACATACTGTCTTGTGATGTCACTGTGTTCGATATTTGATTATTGGACAATGAACTAGTTAAGTACACTGTAATGGTTATTTGGTCATGATGATTGTTCGTGTTGATACTGAGAGGGGGGGTGAATCAGTATCAAGTACAATTTAAAAACTTTTTCAACTTATACTTAAACCATTCAATTATATCCAATGAGCAATGAACAATAGTATAACTTATATAATTAAACCATTCAATTATATCCAATGAGATAATGAACAATAGTATAAGATTAATAATTCAATACACCACAATAGACCATGCACAATATATGAGAAATAATCAATAGTTATTGTTCAAGGGAAGTAATGACTTCCAAAGGTAGCTACAACTTCCAAATGTAAAGGGAGGGATAATCATCCAAGAGGGAATATACACCTCCAATATCAAGAGAGAGTTGAACTCTCCATCCTTGCCCCTTCCTTCCACCCAAGAATATATGAGAGATAATAAACTTTACATTAAATCATTACCATCAACCAATCATCACATAGAACCTGATAATGCTTTCTGAGACTTCTTCAATTTCTGCAATTCTTCAATTCTTGGAGTACTCTGATCCTGTAGATAATATTACTCAATGTATTCTCTGAAAATCCTCCAAGTTTCACTCCTTGAATCCTCCCCAAAAAGAAGTTATAGAGAGAATGGTAGACCTTGTTCAATTCTGGTTTATTCAGGAGACCGAACTGTTACAGAATGCCCCACACTCAATATTTAACATCAGATTATGAAACTTGCACACAAGAAACTACAGTACGTACTATTTACAATGAAATTTTGCCCACATCATTTGGTTTCTCGATGAAGAAGTTATGATTGTTTTACCCGGAACACCTTAGAACACATCACCAAAAGACTTCATCCTCCCTTGAAATCCGACCTTCTTTTCTGATTTCCTTTGAAATTCAACTTGTATATCAAATGAATGTATAATGATATTTATTTATAACATTTATGTGACTTCCTTTCAACATTAGGGCTGACCTAACAATTTCTTATTTTGTAATTATTTTCTTTAATTATCTTCAAGGCCTACATGTACGTCCTTCTTCAATTCACTTTGTCATCTTCAAAAATTCATTTCTCCTCAATCATAAGGATCCACGTGACATGCCACATACCACCAGAAACAACATGATGTATACTATCCATCCATGGGTCTTGTATCTAGATGTGCATTTCCCTTCATGTCCAAATAACTTCATCAATCTTGCGGTCCAAAACCCATGACTAGGGTTGACATCAATGCCAACAACCAATCTTCCAACAGTTGGTTGGTGTATCTATTCTTACTGCAGAATGTTTTATGGATCACTTGATTAATTTCATGAACAATAACCGTTCTCCTCCCCTTCCATTATTTCATATTTTCACTAATTACAAACCCTTTCACCTCCCATATTCATTCTTCACCCCCTGTTCTGAGATTGATTATAGTCAAGGGAATTTCTGTGTTAAAGTGGATGAAGGTGACAATGTCTTGTGTGGATTGCAGTGAGGTTTTATTGATGTTCTTTACATTTGATTGTTTTTGTCATTGACTAGTGACCATGTCTTCTCCCCTTTCATTATATCGTATTTTCTCTTAATAAAAACCCCTCACATATCCCAGAACCCCTTTTCACCCCCCTGCTCATTGATTAGCAGTAAAACAATTTGTATGGATTGGATTGCATGAGCCTAATACATCATTGAGCCAAATATATTTCATATTTTTAGGAATTTTCATGTATGGTTATTTTAAAATACTATTTTCTAATTGATCACACATGCAGGATGAGATTTTTCAGTCGAGGTAGCCAATGCCCAAGAATGCCTAGGTTCTCCATACATTTTGATGTTGATTCACAAGAGCTTGGCCAATTGTTTCACACTGGATTATTTAATTGGATTGGGTAGGTAATAGTCCAACCTAGGCCTGAAAGGCCTCCTTTCCAAGCCCCACAAGCACCCGATATCCCTGTACCTCCTCATGTCTCATTACAACCCAAGGTCCATGGAAATGATGGATGGCAGGAGATTGTCCCCTTGATAGTCTCCCAACATCGTGGCTAGCCCAACTTGTCTTTGTCTCCTCTTCCACCGGTTAATCCCATTGCCCAATCTTCCCCTGATTGCTCGCTAGTGAAATCCTCCCATGCTAGCAAGATATTGAAAACTGAGGCCCACCATGCCCTTGATAAAGGAAAAGCCACTGCTGCTCCCTCCTCACCCTCCAATTTCTCTGCCAAGTCCGTGTCTTCCCAAATGCATTTGAGGGATGATTGTTCCCACGTGATCAGTGAAATTAAGCCTAAAGGCTCTGCACAACCAAAGGCAAATTCAGGAAAATCAAGAGGTGACAACAACAATCAAGGAAGGGTTGCATCACAAATTGGGAAATATGATTTTTGAGTTTATTATATCTATTGTTTTACGACAGTTGACTTCGGGGATATTTGGAAATCATGTTTATTTTGGATATATGAGTATTATTTTTGAAATAATTCCAAATTTCATGAGTTTAAATTGCCCAAAAGTGAATATGTTGATGGGAGGCACAAGGAGGTGTGGTTTTCTTAACTAATGGTTATGTTATGATTGTTATGATTGTTATGAACTAAAGGGAGTCACAAGGGGTCCCACCTACTAGTTATTATTTATTTATGACCCTTATTATAATTATTACTCTTCCCCCTAACTAAAGTTAGTCGAGTCCTTTAATTAACTTAACTAATGAATTGGTTCAAATTCTTCAACCAATCCTAATTTTTTAAAAGCAAAAGGAAAGGGAGGAACAAGAGGAGGATAGAAGAAGAAGCATGCAAAGGTTTGCTCTTTGATTTATGTTGAGATAGTTCAGTTTTTATTCATTCATATATTCATCAAAGCCTAATTCTCTTTTGTGATAGGAGGGTATTATTGTAGACAACAATATTCAGGGTTGAATCAAATCATTCAGACACTTGTTTTTTAGAGGTGTTGATCTATCTTTGATAGTCTGTGTAGATTTGTATGTTTGTGAATTAATTTTCATGACTGATAAAGACTATTGTGCAGAGTCGAGTGGGCAGAAATATGTGGCAAGCTGATCCAACTTTTAGAGTTCAGTTTTGGTTTTCTGTCAGAGGTCCTTTTTTATGTTCCATCGGGGATGTCTAAGTTTGACTTTGGTCCAAGATTTATGTATGATATTTTGTAAGCAAAATGACTCTTTGGTGAATTGGAATGAAATAAAGGATTTCTTTATGTCTCATCTGTCTTGATTATCATCTTCGCATCTTTACTTATGTTCTTACACTTGTTTCAACAACTTTTATATTCATAAAATTTCATAAAAAGTGAATTTCCAGCAAGCTTTTTGTTGATAAAAGACTAGCCTAAGCACTCGTAATTTATACTTGTGAGTTAGGATATTATTTTTTGTTGGCTATAAACATAGGGTGATATTCCTGTCTACTTTTCTTTAGCCAAGTAAAGTTTGAAAATGCTTGAGTAATATCATTTCATATCTTTTCCTCAACAGTTATTTGGTGACCATACTGGGGAGATCTTCGATATCTCTCCAGTTAATTTTTATATTCGATTTTCTTCGATACATCTTTCTTTTATAAATTTGATTCTTTGACTATTTTGCTATTGATGACTATTCCTGTTGCAAGGAAACCCAATATTGAGCCCGGTCTTCAAGACCATACCAACATTGCTTTGAACCTTTTTAACACCATTCTAGACACTGCCAATACCCGTACCAAACTTAACCATTCTTGGGCAGTAATTGAACAAGATATTAGTGCTCAAGAAAAGTTGGAGGATAGACGTAGACAACCTAGAAATCAACAGTAAAATTTTGTTTCTTTGAGCCCTAGCCTTTCTTTCATGTCCTTAGACTCTCGTGCTTCTAGAAGAAGAAGAGGCTTGTCAACCGAGATCAATCCTATTGCTGAAATAGGAAGAAGAAACATTGTATTACAAAGTGCTCTAAGGAGAACTTTATCTGATTCATCCAGCTCGTCTTTCTTTTCCTCATCTATCATCCACAAGATGACATCTAGTGGTGGCTATGGTGGCACTGAAAGTGCGCCATATTCCCAATCCTCATCGTCATCGGTGATTGGTAGCTTGTACAACCACCATATCCTGGTCCAATATACTACAAACATCACCAAAGTCATTAAGAAGTATGGGATTTTTCATTTCGAGGAAGATGCCAAACCACACCTTGGCATGTGTCCTCTCCTCTTAACCTAGCACCTACTAATCTCCCACTTCCGAATTTTAAAGAGCATCTACCTAAGTTTTTTGGAAACAACACTGTCAGTACCAATGAACACCTAGTGGCATTTTCTAATGCTTGTCATAACATAGGGGATAACGACAATGAAACTTGAATGCGCTTGTTTGTCAATTCTATGGAAGGAAATGCTACGACCGACTTATTTGACCTTCCTCATAAGATTCTGTCTACTTGGGAGGAGATAATATATTGGTTCCGATCCACTTATGGGCAATCCAAATTCCCTGCCGAGAAGTTAATGGAATACAATAATGTCACTTATAAAGATGGTGAGACCATCAAGTCTTTCAACTGGTGTTTCACCAAGTTGTGAAATCGAATCCCCGAACTTATTCTCCCTCATAGCCAAGGCACTTTCATGCATTACTACAATGCATTGCCTTCTCCCTACTCTGCCATAGGATTGAAGAAAGGGCCATCAATAATCTCGGTTCCTCTTTGCATAATTTCTCAGAGTATGCAGAACAACTTGAAAGAACTGGTCTTCCCCAGGGAGAATAAGTTAGACAGACAAACATGTCCACTCTCTTACATCTAGTACAAGATATGAACAATCATATGATAGCATTCGAGTGAAAGGGTACTATCTCCCCTCTCACCCCCAGAGCTTCATCCTCTTTTGCACCCCCCTTTAGAAATCCAGTTGAAAATAATTTTTAGCCTAAGGCTATCCTACCTCGGAGTTGGTGCAACTTTTGCGAGGAGCAATACGAAGAAAAAACATGTGAGGTAAAGAAGAGTGCCAGAGATAAGATCTTTGGTAAGAGACCGGAAGCTACTATTGTTGTCCTAGACTTTGCGGAGCCAAAGGATTTCATGGTTATTAATACTAGGAACAAAGCCTATGCTCCCAAGGGTAAATTTGACCCTCCTAGCAGTTCTTCTAGCCCGAGATCATCTTCAACCACTGCTACGCCCCAGGTTCCTAAAATTCCTGAAAGTCAAGGAATCACTCCCCCTCTTCCCTCTTCTAAATATAATATCTTGAATCAATTGGCCAACATCAAAGCAGATGCAACCCTCCTAGACATGGTTGTCGTCCCTGAACAACAGATGCATATGAAACAATTCATGGAAGTAAAATCTTCTGTTGTAGCCGAAGAGGTAGACGAAGAGGATTCTTCTGTAAATATAGTATGTGTACATAAATTTAGATACCCTGTAAAAAACCCCCCTTTTTATATTTTTGTAGCGATCGTGGATAAGATTGCCCATTGTTGCCTCATTGATGGTGGTTCAATCCCAAGTGTCATGCCAAAGATTATTATGGAAGAGCTAGGCTTGTCATGTAAAAACAAAAATGCTAGAAGAATGCTCTCCTATAATAGTCTACAACAAACAACCATAGGAGAGATTAAATATGTAACCTTGGTTTTATGTGCTCATCCTGAGATAATGACAACCCTCAACATTCAGGTGATTGATATGTTTGTGAGAAATTATTAAATTATCTTGGGGAGAGATTGGCAAGCCCTAATAGGTGGGTACCTCTCACTCGACGGGACACATTTATCCGTTCCTCAGAATGGTAAGAATATTATAGTCCTTAGAGAAGGAAGAATTTCACCCTACATAGAGAGTGTTCCGCAATCTAGCGTAAACTATATAGAAGACGACATAGGAGTGTATTCCAGATTTGCTGAAGAGGATAATATTCCTCTGGAAGGAATTGATTTAGATGATGAATTATGGCATATTCACTTTCATGGCTCACACTCTAACGAAGGTAACGAGGCTGGTATTATCTTGGTTTCCCCTGCAGGAAAAAATTATAATCTGTCATACAGGTTGGAGTTTTCTTTTCAAACAATGCCATTGAATTAGAAGCTTTGTTGTTAGGCATTGAGAACACCCTTAATATTGGTTGTGATCACCTTTTAGTTTTCAGAAATTCTGAGCTTGTTGTGAACCTGATATGTAACACATACTCTCCTAGTGACAAGCTAATGGAACAATACTCCCAAACTGTTTGGGAACTTGTCTTGAACCTTCTATCTTTTAACATCCCTCATGTTAAGAAGGATTTGAATTCAATAGCTGATCGGTTAGTTGTCTTTGCAGCCTCTCCTACTCAACAACTCTTGCCTCCCTAGCCTGATTGTGTTTTCCAATCTCTACATCGTCCATACATTTATGAAAATGAAGGATTCTGGAAGGCTATCCCTAATCATGAGATAATTTGTGTTGTCATTTGAAATGAACCTCTTAATCCCGAGGAGATTATATATGTGGAAAATAATAATATTCTTGGGGGATTGAATCCTCTTGAGAGTTTGTTTTATTTGAGTGTTGTAAGCAATAAAGAAAAATAAAAAGAATAGGAGTTATGAAAGAAGGTTATTAAAACCATCCTCCTGAACATTAGGACATTTGAACCTTCAACCAATGTTAAAAAAAATGTCCAATGTTCTGGTAAAGAAGAGATGAGGTCCACCGGACTACTTGGTGAATCTCAAAAGGTTTTTTCTTGGTCTTATGAGGATATTCATGGTTTTGATCTTGGTCTTGTTCAACATATTATGAAACTAGATAAGCAAAAACAAGAATTTGTTAACTTTGCATCAAAAGCACCCTTTCGAATGGATTTGAGAGATTTCTTAAGGGCTGTAATGTTTCTTTCAGCCCACCCTAAATGGGTCTCAATTTGGAAATCAGAACTTGTATTAGTCTTCAAACTTTCAGGCAAGCGATCATGAGAAATCCCTTTCCCCCTCTCAATATTGAAATGTTTTTGCAATAGGTTGTAGAGTCACAATTAAGACCCTTACTTGATAGTTTGTTTGGTTACAGGAGAATCAAATTAAAAGCGAAAAATGTTCACAAAACCACTTTCATTACTAATTGCATTACCATGCCTTACAAATGTAATCTTTTTAGCTTACTTGATACATGTACTGCTTTTAGAAAAAATATGCACATGACTCTCGATGAATTGTTCAGTCTCCATCTCTATCTTGATGAGCTAATTGTGCATGTCAAGGGAATGATGATTACAACATATTTCCAGGTGATCGGTCCTTTCCAAATTTCTTTTGTCTTGGATACTAATTCTTATATGTCAAAATATTTACAGGAGCAATTGTTTGCCTACAACACTGACAACCCTCGCTTGAAATATTGTGAGGAACCAACATGAAAAGTTCTAATGTTGTCTAGATTTTACTGTATACTAGTTCCCTAGCTATGCTTTCAATTTTTGTGCTTCTTTTATATGCTTAGAATACCTTGATTTCTTCCTTCTAAGTTACGTTTTATTTCCTTGCTGTTTTTCAAATTGAGTATTTTACTGCTGCTGTTTTAATTTCTGCATTATTACTTCTGTTGAAATTTTTGTCTTTATCATCTTTTAGTGTTTAGTAAAGAGAGAATGTTGGATCAATTCAGCCACAGTGACACTCTTGCAAAGAATTGTTAGTCTATAACAATCAAGCTTACACAACTGTTATGATGTCTCCTCTGAAGGGCCCTTGAAATTGTTACATATTTCCACTGTTGTCTTACAAGGAATTGGTTACTTCCTGCTTCTTCTTGCCATTTATTCATCCATTGAGATCTTAAGAGAAAGTCTATAAGTTTTCCTCCTTGAAATATAAGAGCATATTCCAGTTGAATGATTATGCAGACAGTGGTAAAAGCCCTCATACTTAACACTTTTCATCAATTATTCCCAAATTCCCGGTCATCTTTCCATTAAATCCTCACTTCCCCCTGTTTCATAATCATCCAAGTTATGTCTTCATGACCTACTGTTTTGGTCCATGAAACCATGAGTCCTAAGTTCTAAATATGTAAAAAACAAATTTCCCTATGGAATCGCTAGTTTGTTGACGATTGAAAAATGTCAATGAAGATTCGCTTGCAAATTGTTGCTAAAGCCTAGTACTATAAAAAATAAATAATACTAGTAGGTGGGACCCCCTTGCACTATTGGAGAGAAGATATGTTCCCTTTTTATGTTGAAATGATGTGCGACACGGATCACATGGTTGATGAAGATCTTGTTATTATTGGTTATGAATTGAGCTCATGAAGTGTTGATTCCCTATGTTACTACAACCTATGCTATTCATTAATGTCATTGATGTATGTTCTTATCACATCTACATAACAAACATGTTAGTAAAATTACATGAAGGGCAGTTTTGAGAGAGGCAAAATACTAGAACAAATACAAGGGAAAGGGACCTAGTTATGCAATATCACATGTGAATAACTTAAAGGAAATGAGAAACAATTGCAAGGGGAAGATGCTAAAGCTATCCTAACTATACTACATGCATGAAAGTACTTGATGATTATTGTTAAGCCCTAGCTAGAAAGTAAATGGTTATGAAATTGTGATTAAATTACATGTTTAATATGCATATGGTGTGAAATGTTGGTGGCGCACTTGGCAAGGTGATAGTGCTAATGGTTATGCAATGGTTAATTGAATTATGTGGCCGATCCACATATGGTATATTTGGATAGATTGAACAAGGTGTTGAATGTTAATGGTTGTGCGATTTTGTTTGAGTTATATATTAAGAAATTGGATATATGATATGGAAAGAGCATTTGGAAAGTAAACTATGCAGATTCCAATGTTGAGTTAAATTAATGGCGTTAATTGGAAGCTGGTTGGCATGCATTGATGAATAAATGAATTTTAGGTGGAGGCGACATGCATTTACTACATGCCACCTTTACCCCTCCTGTTAGTTTCCACCCTAATCGAGCTGTTGTTTGATCTTGTTGTTGTGGTTATGATTTGGAAATTTAGCAGGGAAGAACTGCTCGACTAACTCTCGTTTTAAGGAAATTGGATTACAGGTATGTCTTTTTTTTCCATTCGTGATTCTTCTTTGGTTATGAAATTATTACTAGCTCATATGTATGGTTTTGTGTGTTCCTAAGTGTTGCAACTGTGTGAAATTTGGGTTCTTGGAAGGAAGAGTGGATGGTTCTTTTTGTAACAATTTTGAGCTTGTCGAGGTTATTGGTCTTCCTGGCTGATGGCTCCTTATTATCACTGCTGTTTGGTTGGAGGGTTTTTGTTTAGTCTTGGGTGGATAACTATCTTCACGCACTGTCACTAAATCCAGTCTTGGGCTTTCATGTGTTTAATGGTCAGAGGTTTTCTGCATCACTATGTTTTGTTCACTTCGACATTGGTTGATTGCACCACCAAGGGTCACAAAATGAGGTTCCTTTTCTTTCTCCCCCCTGTCTTCACCTCTGTGATGTGATTTTTGACCAAAGGGCACAAGGGTTATACCCTGTGTGAGTTAAATAACCTTTACCAGGCCATACTAGAGCCCTACCTTTCAGTTATGGCCCCTGTCATGGATTTGTTCCTGACCACGAATGAGTTGTGGTTCATCTTGTATACACCATGGCCTTGGAGGTTTTTCCATTACAAAGAGTGGCTCTGCTCCCCCGTGTTGACTACAGAACAACCTTGTCCCTCCACTCTGGAAATTGTTTAAGAAGACCAACTTGGCCGGTTGCTTACGACTCGATTTTTGATTGGATGGTTGTATAATTGTCGACGATTTTAAGAATAGGCTCGCCCATTTGGTCATATGACATTCGTGTTGGTTAGTATATAGTCACTGGCTCGGTTATAATAATGGTAAACCATACATTACCAATTACACTTTCAAAGCACATAGTTACTCTCCTTATGTTGATAACTCAACATTGTTAATGGAAAGGGCCTTTCCCTTGATTCGATTGGATGCGTGGGTATGCGTCATTGCTACAACTTGTTAGGTTGTTGATTTTTTAAGAAAATGACGAGTTGTTTGGTAGATACACAATCGTCGATTTTTGCACTGATGATTATTTGAATGTTTAGCTAGCATTGGTGAAAATGCTTGACGTTGCTCATGTCATGTTGTGTGTTTGAAAAATAGATAATGTTCGTGGTAACTGTGGGTTTCTCTTGGGGCCAAACGATTATTGAACCAGATGACTTTGGGAACTACATCCTTATGGCTGTTTGATTGTTTAAGCCTAAAATTGCATGGAAGGGTTGATCACAATTGGGATAAATTGAAGTAATACTGTGTTGGGCTGATATCCCAACAAAGAATTGAGCTACTGCCGTGACTATGTGTTTGGTTTGGTAAAATGGAACATTATCTTGTGTTTTTTGGGTGGTTGCACACTGTGTATAGTATGGATATCTTGGGTTTCATAGAGTTTTAATCAGGTTTATCAGTCATTTGTTATAAAGGGAATTTTTTTGAGACTTTCTCATGGGTGGCCCACCTCTTTAAGCCACATTTGATTGTTTTTTTTTTACAGTAGCAGAATTAGATTGCCCGGTGTTTATGGATAAATTCGTGAGTGTGGACACAGACCAATCTCCCCAGATCCACCTGGATATGGAACAAACCGTAACAGAATACTACTCTTTCCCTAGATCTAAATATTGAATGGACTAAGAGAAATGGATAGTGGACATACCTTATGAACGCTCTCCTTTAATCTCTGT
>SNQJ01S0106881.1:0-21079 GCA_010110895.2 Picea sitchensis | reverse complement strand
TAATTGCCACAACCCCACTCTCTGGGACTCAGAAACATCCTCATGAATCAGATAATTCAAATAGTGACAAAGAAGCAACCTTAGCTTCAAAAGCTCAAGATTCTGACATTTCCTCAGACCACCTGGCTTTGGTGGTTGAGCCTATCAGTTCCTATGGTTGGATTGATGTTCGTAAGAAAGAATGTAGAAAGGATCCTCTCTAACCAACATAATGATCTTACCCTTTCTCCTTATCTTGTATGTTTCATCTTGCTATGCCCATGCATTCCTTTTGGCTCTCTTTTAGAACAGGCTAGTCTGTAGTGGTCCTGTGTTCTCTTTCTTGGGATCTTTTGCAATCAGCAAGTTGATGTATCACTTTTTCTTTTCCTGGATTGAATAGAAGTATTATCATCTTGTTTATTTATAAAAAAAAAAAAAAAGTGGGTTATCCCTAAAAGGTGGAGAAGGGTAAAATAGTTACAAGGAAACTTCTAGAGGAAGGAACTTGACAAGTATAAATAAGAGAGAAAGGGACTCCTATTTGCACCTACATACCTATTGAAAGTTATTGAATATCTATTTGATGAAAGGTTATTTGCAGGTATACATTGACAAATCTAAGAAATCGTAGGTATGAGGTAGCGAAGTTCTGAAGGAACGAAAGTTTCATAGCTACAAAGGAAGAGATTGTTCTAGGGTTTATGAAGTTATCGCCGAGCTAAAGAAGTAGAGGGAGTGTACATCCATGGGTCATATGCATAGAGAAGCACGGATACCCATGAGTTGTGGAAGGGGAAAGCAAAGATCTATAGAAAGGGAAAGGAGGAATATGTTTGTTCCGGGTTGCAGTATTTGAGGAGAGACTACAAGTATGTTTGTCAGAGATTAGATACATCAGGGATACTACATAGTTAAAGGTATGTTCATGGTTATGTTTTGAGATTTTATCTTAGTGATGTTGTGGAGCATGCTTGAGGCATGACTTTGTGAGGTTTGGAATATGCTCTCTTGGCGGTATGGTATCTGCTGTAGTAAATGTTTTGAGGAAGATCTATTGAAGAATATTGTTGGTGCATGTCTAAGTGTTATTGGTATATCTTGTGGTACATTGTGAGAAGTCTTTATTAGTGATCTTGGTATATGGTTAATATATTCTTGATGCTACATAATAGTGAGGTTTTGGCACATTGTTTAAAGTGAGGGCTTATGAAATTTGGTTATGGAAAGTGTGATGTATTGCTAGAGAAATTTTGATGGTTATATTGGTATATATCTTTGGTATATGGTTGAGGTACATGTTGGAACATATAGTTGATGATTTTGGTTTATCTTGATGAGTCATAGTTGATGTGTAGTTGACACATGATTGGTATATGATTGGTACATGCTTGGTACATTATTGAAGGCACTTGTTGGTAGTATTGTTTGAACTTGATTTATGGATGGTGTGGCATAGTACATCTAGTTGATGTATGAGTAGTCTTGGTTGATGGAAATATTTGTGATATTGTGCATATGTTTGAGTGGTTTTGGTAAGTAGATCTGATTTGGTTGATGAGATTACAATGACAAGTTTTGAGTATCAGCTTTACAGTGGCATTTTTGACATAAGCAAAGACAATGACAATGAAACTAGGTGAGTTTTTAGTAGTCGACGAGTTGCAGTGAGGATAGACACAGACATATGTGAGTTGCAGTTAGTAAGGTCATGGATACCTATCTGTTGTAGTATAGACAGGTTGCAGATTTGTAGGAAATATTTGAAGAAGTTTGTTTCAGGTTGTGATAGAGTGTTGGTATAGGTTGTCAGTGGCAGTGACAATGGTGGTGATTGTTGTAGCGACAATTGGTTTACACTTATATTTCAGGGTAGAAGGATGGGGCAAGGAAAGGGGGTTTGTAGATCCCTTCCAATTGGTGGTGGAGAATTAGGGAGTTGGATATTCCTTTAGGTTGGAGCCTCAGAACTAGGTGGTTGTAGCCACCTTCCATTTCTAGCTGGAGAAATCAGGGGGTTGGAGCCTCCTTCTGGTTGGAACCAGAGAATTAGGGAGTTAAAGCTTCCTTTAGGTTGGAGCCTGAGAGACTAGGGGGTTGGAGCTAGATAATTGGAAGTTTGTGCTTCCTTAAATGTAATTCTTGACATATAATAAAAGCATTCTGTGGTTTTATCCCCCATTGGGTTTCCATGTAAATATTGGTGTACTATGTATTGTGTGGATGTCTTTATTAACATTTGTTATGTAGTGATGGATGTTAATGTTTATGATACAATACTATATTGGTGATGAACTGATGAACATGGTTGAGTAAGTTGAAGGAATATAAATTGTGGTTAAAAAGTTGTATATTTTCTCATTACTAATTCACCCCCCCAGCCCTCAGTAATCCAACAAATGTGTCATACTAGATAAGATAAGAACAAGAAAAAGACAATAAGTCACATTATTTGATAAGAAAACAACAAGCAAGTGATAATGATGAAGATAATATGAAAACTTGGATGGGATGGTGAAGGGGCATCAAAGCATAAGAATCAATTGAAATGTGTGAAATGTAATTATGAATTATTTTAAGTAATTATGAATCATTTTAATTAATTATGTTTTAACATATGTTAACATATTACAACAACACTCACTATCTATTACCCCCCACTACAAGTAGTGCACATGCCCAAATAGAGTGTTTTAGATGATATCCATGCTCCCAATTATTGTAGTTGAGACCCACTATATGAAAACTACTTCCCAACTCCATGACAGAGACCACCAAAGGAGGGACGAAGGTATAAGACTTATTTTAGTGTGGATTACATTACATGATATCCTGGGAATGTTTTAATTTCCTCCAACCTACCATATCATGAATTGGATTACATTTCCCCCATTTTGTGGAAAATAATCTAGTGGTTATCCTTATTAGAACAACTATGTGTCCACTGGAGATGCCATTGAAATTCCAACACCATCTCAATCTAACTTTGTGGTGGCAGTCTACTTACATTCTGTCATTCTATAACTCAAAATTGAGGTATTACTTTCCCCTCCCCCTTATTTTGGCATTGTCCTCAGTGCATATACAAAATAAGAAGACTTGGTTGCTTCAAAGTTTCCATCTCAACATTTTTTAAGTTTCCGACAAAAAAATATTTCACATTAGACATATTATTTCAACTTTTTGGTCTATAACATTTCTTTATCTCTATAACCAAGCTGCAGATCCCATACCAAGAGATTAGCTACAACATATCATAAATTCAACTACTTCAAGGAATTATCATACTTCACAAGCATATATCATTACTCTTTATGTCCTTTCAAAAGTATTCTCTTTTATATATTCCATTGTACATATGATCTACAAATCACAACTGTAGATCCTAGCTACTACTTTTGGTTACAGATCCCTGATCTTCTACATTCTGCATCTCTTCAGCATTATAAAAGGATATTTTGGATTCAAAATTCAACATTCTGGCATTCTATAACTTAAAATTAGGGTATCACTTTCTCCTCCCCCTTATTTTTTCATTGTCCTCGGTGCATATACAAAAGAAGAAGACTTGGTTTCTTCCAAGTTTCCATCTCAACATTTTTTAAGATGCTAAAAAAACAAGTTTTCACATCAAACATCTTCTTTCAGCTTCTTGGTCTATAACATTTCTTATCTCTATAACCAAGCTACAGATCCAAGCTACAGATTCCATTCTAGAAGCTTAGCTACAACATATAAAAAATTCATCTACTTTAAGGCATTATCATACTTCACAAGTAGATATCATTACTCTTTCTTTCTTTTCATAAGTATTGTATTTTATATATTCCACTATACATATGAGCGGAAAATCACAACTGCAGATCCTAACTACTACTTTAGGTTGTGGATCCCTAATCATCTACAAAGGGTTGAAGTTGCACTCCATCTAGATGGAAAATGCCAAAATAAGGGGGAGGGGAGAGTAATACCCTAATTTTGAGTTATAGAGTGTGAGAATGCTGAATTTTGAAGCCAAAATATCCTTTTAGAATGATGAAGAGTTGAAGAATATAGAAGATCAGGGATCCACAGCTGAAAGTAGCAGCTAGGATCTGCAGCTGTGATCTCCAACTCAGGGTTCAAGTTGCACACCATCTAGATGGAAAAATTCCATTGTCATGAATTCTTAATCAAATTATGTTCAGAATCTAATCCAAAGGGATAAACACCTCTAGGATTGATGTAGGATATTTGATACATTTCTAATGGTATATAATATGTTAGGTTTTTAACCATTGGTTGTTGTGAGTGAACCTTTGCAAGTTCAAGACTAGTTTTAGAGAAGTAGCATGGTGGCATAGGTTCAAGGTTTAATACAAATGCATTCATAGCTCTTCTATCATTAATTTAATGGACATATTAATTGAAATGAAGGAAACAAGAAAAAACATTCAACCACATTTGTGAACTAGGCCATGAATTGAAATGAAGGTAATGATGTTCAAGGATTTTTCTTTTCTATCATTTTTTCCCTTCCTCAATCACAAGCTAAAACAAAAATTGGTCATGCCAAGAGAAAGAAGGAACTATGAATAAAAGACAGAAATCAAATGAAACATTTACTAATGTGGACACCAATTTTGGTCTAGGTGGGCTCTTGATCTGTTTCTATCGACGCCCTCGGTCTGTCTCTTTGGCTCCTTGGAAGTGGGGTTACTCTATCTCTTGTATGCGCAGGTTTTCAAGGTCTAGGGGTCTTTGTCGTGTGGTCATGTTGTCACTTGTCCATGTGGGTTTGGTGTTGTCCAAGGTTTGCAGGCCATGTGATGGGTCTCTCTATCATGGGGTCTGGCATGGGGATGTAATTTGAATGGGTGTCGTTCGATTGTAGATGTTGAAGGAATGTATTTTTAATGGGGCCGGTTGATTGTTATAACATATAACATATGTTATATTCTATAACATATAATATATGTTATATTCTATAACATATAACATATGTTATATTTTATAACATATAACATTATATCTTATAACATATAACATATAATGTTATAACATATGTTAATAACATTATATGTTATAACATAAGTATAAAACACACAGACACACACATATTTTTTTGTGAGTAGCGAAATCGACAACTCACGGTTCTCGTACTCACGTGACATGGAGTCGATTCCTAATTGCTACCTCTATAATATCTAGGTGCGTCCACATATCCCGCAAGCATGGGGCATGTGTATATCGGGTGAGAATCAAACTTGAGACCTCCTTTTTACATTTCCTTCGATTTACACAACACTTGCCAATCGGTCTACACCCCTGCAGGCCACATATATATTTTAATTAATCATACTTGCATTTGGAATTTGGTTAATGACATTTAATTAATATAAATTTATAGTAATCCATACTTATTTATTTCCATACATATTAATTGTTATTCCAGTGCCATTTTATTTACTTGTAATCTTTTTGGAGAGACTTACGAAATATAATTAGACATGAGATTACAATTTAAAATCTTTATAATGTGGCTACTTGTCACATGGATACTTATAAACACCATTTAAGAGGATACCTCCTATAAATTCCATTTTCACATCAATAATGTGTTACATTCCTGGTTGAAGCTCTAAAAAATTATGAGAAAGTGTTACATGTGACTACTTTTGATACAAATTCATTGTATAAGTAGATACACTATTGAATTTAATGATGATTTAAAAAAAAACCATCTCATTATTAAATTTATTCACACATTAAAGTCACCTTAACCATTGCAAAACCTAATCCATAGAACCCCTAACTACTAGCATAACCCTTAATCTTATATCTCCTAACTCATAAAACCTAATACTAATAACCTCTTACACCTAACCCTTAATGCCAATAGACCATAAATATTTTAACTCTTACCTATATAATTCTTAATCCTTATAAACATTAACTCATATTATCATTAATTCTTAGAACATATAGAACATATATATAACTCCCACTACCTATAACATTGTACCACTAATCCATAGTAACCCCTAATATAACCTTAAATCTCTATAAACCTAAACCCTTATGACAACGAATCCATAACACCAAACACCTATAACTTCTCACTTTAATCCTTAATTTATAAAACCTATATACATGTGTAATTTTCACCCATTTGGATATGACCCTTAACCTCTATAATCTCTTATTCCACAACACTACAACCCATAACCACTATAGTCCCTCACAACTAACCCCTAATATCTAATCAATTTAACTTTTATCAACCCCAACCATAATGAACCTTAATGTACACAAAGAAAAATTATGACCCCTAATGCTTGTAAGTCTTAACCCTTATCATCACTTAAAGACTATAGCCCTTATAACCTTCAACACCTGTAACCCTTTAACATTTATCACCCCTATAATTTATATGTCATAGCACCAATAAATATTAACTCTTGTATTCCTTAAACCTTATAACACCTAATTCATTTAACCCTAACAACTCTTCCATATAACCCCTATTCCAATAAATTCTATCCCTTAATATTTGTAACCCCTACATGTTAACCTCTATAATTTCTAACACATAAAAGCCATATAATCTATGCAACCTCTAACACCTATATTCACTAAATTGTATAATCCCTATAACCCTTATACGCTATAAATTCAATCCCTTAATCCATAATACTTGTAATACGTAACCGTTTAAATATTATATCTCATGTAAACTATATATCTAATAACAACTAAAAATGCTATATCTCATGTAAACCATATATCTTATAACACCTAAAAATAATTCTTGACACCTAACTTATATAAAATTTAATATTACCCATAAAAGTAACGTAATATTACTTATAAACTCTAATATAAGCCCCATAATTGCTCACTCAAATCACTTGTAACCTATCACCCAAAAACTATATAACCCTAAATAACTAACACCCCTAAACTATTTAACAACAAACATGAAAATTCTATCACATGCAATCTATATAACCCTTATAATACACGAGCACTATCATCTCCAAACCATAATCCATAACTTATGTGAACCCTATAACCCTTAGTATTTATAACCCATATATCCCTTAACTTATAATTAGTATATCACATAACCTCTATAACCCTCATGTATAACCTCTCATCCAATAATACTTAACACATAGAATCATTATCTCCTTTAAATTTGATCACTTTAACTCTGAACCCCTAACGACATAAGTGACAAAATAATGTTGTCAGTAATGATTAATATTTCTAGAGGATGGGACACACCTTGGGTAGGTGTGCATAAGTTTTATAAACTTCACATGAATAAATTGAATATATCCTAGGGAAGGAACTCAGTGTAGGGTTAGGTGTAACCCCTTTCCCTATGGTAGGACTCACTAGACAAATGGCCTTTTTTTCTTACACATGGTGCACCATAATTTTTATCTACTTGATTAAGGTAGATAGTTGGTTATAAAGTTGTGTTATCACTATATTTGCAAGGTAACATTAGATGTGACCTAGCTACACCTATGTTACCAAGGTACCTAGCCATTGAATTGATTATGATGGCTTACACAAAAACATTCCTTTGAAAGTATTGTTTTTCTTGCAAGAGGAGGATCTTAGTTAGGGGTAGGGGTCCCCCTTTCAATGGTAGTTGTTTATGGAAACTTCTGATGAAGATGCTATAAGAACGACGAACATGTTGATTCAAACGACCTCATTGAAATACGATATTACTAACGATGATGACAAATACAATGATGTATAATTTCATATTATTCACAATTAGGTTCTAATTTTGTCATTTTTATTTTTTAATTCTTTGAGTGATTCATATTTGAGACTTGAAACAATCCCATACCACCAATGAATGCATCTACTATAACCATGTCAAATTTCAGTGCATACAAGCACAAACTGAAAAAATTTCAACATTGTCCCTGTTCACAAGTCCCTATTCATGGGATCAAATTAAAGAATAATTTCCACTAAGTGGTAATTAATGGACAAACTTGAAAATTTTAAGAGGAACCAAATTTATAATTGGAGATGATGGTATAAACCAAAATGAGTTTCTCTTGGTTTCAAGAATAATATATTCTCTATTGAACAAGGCCAACTGCATGAACGCGGAAACTCATATGACCCCCCCATCCCTCACATCACTCTCAATTCCCCAGTACAAAATTGATCTATTATAAAATATTTGAAAGCAACATAGTAAGAATCAAGCATAGAAACTAAGAAAACAAAAATTTAAGGTAAATGAAAGAGAACAAATAAACTAAAAAAATATAAATACAATATACCTCCTGCATTTCAACATTTCGATATCATTCATATTATTCTTCATCCAACTCAACATCTGTATCATCCACTTCAGAATTGATGTTGTAAGTATTGGCCATATCAACATCACATCAATGTCGTCATTTCCAATCCTATCATCATCTATATCATCATGAGGAACATTGTCTCCTACATTTGGTTCAACTTCTTCAAGTTCTTTATCTAAAACATTATCAATACCATCTTCATGTTGTATCATGTTGTCATTGATGTCAAGTATTTTCTAAGTAACGTGTTCTTATCATTGATGTATTGATTTCTGGATCATGTGTTCATTGTTGTAATTGATGTCAAAGGATTGATGTTCGTGGTATAATTGATGCCAAAGGGTTGATGTAAAGTGGTGTCATAGTGTTGTGTTGGTTGATAGGAATTAGAAGTTATATCATTGATGTCATGTCATGGTGGATAGGAAGTACCATATGTATGAACTCCAAAGTGGTTCCCTTATGGTGAAATCCCTCACGGGAAGATGCTTTGTGAAGTCCAAATAGTTAAGTGGTTTGGTAGCCCCAACAATGTAGATTTTGGTTGAGTAATAATGTAATGAATATCAATGGATTTTCAAGTGAGACTATTCTAGATGGATAGTGGTCATCATGCCATTTCTGGTGATATGTGGAACGTCACATAACTCCTCACGGTTAGATATTTATGGCCATGTGAAGTTGCAGAACCCTTATGAGTTATATAGAATCCCCTAGAAGGTCAAAGAAGTCAAATTATTCTAGAAGTTCCTAGATGAAGTTGACTAGTCAAAGTGGTTAGTCATGGGTTAGGTGGTTGCAACAAGAAAACAATTAAAAATAAATTAGTTGCAACTAGAAGTGGAGAGTTTACTATTTGTGGAATAAGTGGTTTTAAGTGGACACATGGTTAGAAGTGGGTTATCCCCAAAATAAGGAAGTTGGATAAGTTGGTTAGAATATAACCCCTAGAGGAATCTACTTGGAGAAGTATAAATAAGAGAGAAAGGGTCTCTTATTATGGGAATATATTGAGCATATTGAATATCTATTTTTGGTGAAAGAATCATTTTAGGTACTCATGGACGCATCGAAAGTTCCACAAGTTTGAGGTAGAAAGGAAGTTCGACGGTGAAAGTTTTAGAGGTTCACAAAACCCTATTTTTATGAAGTTGTACATGGGATGCAGTGGGACAAAGTGAATACATACACAGACTAAAGAAGGCCAGGGTGCGTATATTTGAAAATGCCAAGAAAAGTGTGAGTAGATGCCAGTGCCATGTTCCCGAAGTCTGAAGCAAGTTTCTAGGATATCATTCTATAGGTTCAGATCTGCTACAAAAGTTCAAGTATGGTTATATGTTGTCTTTATGCTTATATTTATTCATGGTATGGTGAATGATTGTTACATTCTTTGTATGGGTGTTATGATGTTTGGATATGGTAGATGTTGGTTGGTTGATTGAATGGTTCTATTTTTATATGGTTGAGATATATCTATGTTCTGTGATGGTATATGCACGAGGAACATGCATAGGTTGTTGGATGGTATATATTTTTTTGTGGTTGATGATGGTACATGTTGGGTAGTGACAAGTTGGTTGCAATGATAGGTTACAAGTGTATTTTACATAGGCAACAAGGGTTCGAAGGGAAGAAGTTGTAAAGTTTCAAAAATGATAGCTTTCTGAAGGTGTACACAGTCTGACAGTGGAGGAGGTCGTGTACAGACGTGTGTTGTAGTATAGGAAGGCCGCGTACATACACATGCTGCAATATAGATAGGTCGTGTACCTGTTGACAGATTGGATTCTGTCTACAAGAAGGGTGTTTCACTTGAGGGTTGGATTCCTCTTCTTAGTTGGTAGTGAGATCTACAGGCTGAGTCTTGTATTGAGAGTTGGTGCTATCTTTGAGTTGGTGCTGATAAACCCTCGAGATTGTAGTATCCTGTAACATATAATACAAAAGAAGCTTACACATATATATACTATCCTTTTTGTTCTTTATGGTGATGGTTTATTGTTGTTGTATGTTGTTGAGATATGTTTACATGAAAACAACTATTTGTGAATGGAAGTAATGAATAATGACTAAATGGTTATTTCTAACTAAATTTTTGTAAGAAGTGAAAAAGAGCCTCACACTAATTCAACCCCCCCCCCTCTCTCAGTGTGGTTGGTGTTTCCAACAATTGGTATCAGAGTAGGCCTTCACTATAAGCCTTACAAGCCTTAAGGGGATCTTACAAGTCTTCACTATAATCCTTATGAAGAGGAATATTTGTTAAAGATCAAAGATAAATTTTTAGATGTGTTAGAAGATGATCAGTAAAATTTTGATCCTAATTTTGATCTTGATGAATAGATTAAGGAAGCAATAGAAAAGTACCAAAGGAATACCATGGAATTAAGTCAAATAGTAATGAAGTAAGAAGAAGAGATCAAGAGACTAAAGACTGATATAATTAGTCAAGAAGAAGAAAATAAGAAGGTAGATGATGAGTTTAGCAAAATCCTTGAAGTCAATGTCAATTTGAAGACCCAAATTGAGAAGTCAAAAAGGTTCATGAAAAACTCAACAATCTTAGATGAAATATTGAATTTTCAAATATCACCTAATGATAAATCACATCATGGATACAATAAGGAAGCTGCACACTCTAAAGATAGCACTTCTAAGAAGCATGTGGTAAGTACTTCATTCTCAAAAGGTGGAAGAAAACTTGAAATTCAAGCATCTACACAAAGCAAGGAAACCTTCAGAAGAACAGAGAAAATAATACATCAAGAAGCCATCCCTACACCTCAAAGAAAATTCAGAAGAGAGACACCTTCAAGGTGGACACCAAAGGAAAGGTATGAAAATGTTTTTCATGGTCACTGCTTCTCATGTAATGATTATGATAAAAAAGATTTGAATTGCAAACATTATGCAAGCAAAGATGTTGGAAGGCTCCATAGCACCCTAAAATGTTGGATATGTAATCAAGTGGGACACATTGCTTCTCATTGTCACACCATGAGATTTTACAACTACAATGGGTTTGCCCACAAAGCTCAAGATTTTTGGAATTCAAGGAGACATTCAATGAGGAGTGATTCTTATAGCATATAAACTTGGAAGGAAGATAATGTTGAAAGGATGGAAGCTTAGAGTACAAGTATAGAGAAATCAAGACACTCTCAAAAGTGGATCAAGAAGACTGAACAACCAGACATGAATGAAGGACTAAAGAATCAAGAAATATTCACACTTTCTAAAGAATATGCAGTGTTAGACTTATGGGCTGACTTGGGTTCTACCTTAGTTCTCCAACAAAACCCTTATTACCATCGACCCTTCTAGTAGACCAAAGGGCTACACTGTGCACAAAATGCACAACATAGTCTCACCCAAGATGGTTTATGGAGGACTGGAGGATGAAGATGTATTAAGTCATGGAAGGGATTGGGGGATGTTATTTCTTACTTCTTATTTCTAATTAACCATGCATTCTATTATACTATTCATTAGATGCATTCATTCATTCATTCATTTTCATATTTAATCTATTGTGTGCTATAAATAAATCATCCATTGATTTATATAACCATTCAATGATAACTACAGAAATAGTAACACATTAAAACACATTGCACACATGGTTTTACCATGGTTCACCCCCTGGGGATAAATCCACAAAGATCTTATGCTTCTTTTCTTATTCATCAAAAGGCACTGCACACATTACATCATAGTAAAGAGTAGTGAGGTGGAACATGATCGCACCAAACTCCACAACTTGCGACATGACCCCAAGCTGCTTTGACCTCATCCAAGCTCTAAAACTCTCAAAACAGACTTCAACTCCCAAAAATGCCAAAATAGGTTCTCCAAAATAAACTTGTCACACTCACTCTCTAACAATCAGATCTTAGATACCTCAACCTATTTTCTATCTCTTTTATTTATATTACAAACTTGGGTTAAAATCCTTGCAATACATCCCAAAACCCTAACCCTAACATGGGTAGGTCTTGACCACATTTGTGTCAGATTTCCTCAAATCCTACCGCGTGTGTTGCTTTTCCTCAAAATTAGGCACACTCTCTTTCTTGGTCTGATCTTCCTCACTTGCTGCATTGTTCTCCAAACATGCCTTCTCCAATAGGCACCCAATACTAACATGTGGCTCATACCAAGACACTTAGCCTTAGTGCGCCTTCTACAGTGCTACCTCCAGTGCATGAAACTTCTCTCCTAATTCTATTGCTTTCTCTTTAGCCTCTACGCTCTTCCCTACTAGTGTTTCCAAACCCTACGATGTTATGCGATCACTTAGTACTTCTCTGCTTTCTGATAGTTCATGTTACCATCTTCCTTTCTCTATTTGGATCTTGTCTATCATTCCTTCTGCTTATTGTTGAAATGGCTCTAACTAAGCCTGCCTTGCTTGTTTCGCCTCATGCACAACATTTAATTCTTCCTTTAAGTTTTTCATCTCCTGCAAGCCCTCATTCTTATGTATATGTCCATGTTCTTCTACCTCTTAATCAAGTCCTGAACCACCACGTTCATTTTTTCCTCCCTTTGCTCCAGTTTGCTGGATATTTTCATCCTCTTCTAGGCTGGTCCAAATATGTCCAATCCTTTTATACAATTATGCCACTTTCTTAACCTATTGCGCTATACTCTCTACATGTGCACTAGCCTCTTTCTCTCTCTGCTCCCACACTTCTGGAGGTGTTCTAGAAGTTAAATTATCCATTAAATCCAATATTCCTTGTTTGTATCTTTCCATGGTCTGTACAATTTGTTGTATCTTCTCTTCTGTTGTAACTTCTTGTTCCTATGCGTAGTCTGGTATGCTCCTATATACCTCTGTAAGATTCTTCTCTAAATTATCTATGAATTTCTTCTTTTCCTCCTTTTCCAGCATGATCTGCTCCCATGTCACTTGTAAAATCTCCTTCACCTCGTGGTCGAGTGATAGGTTGGTGGCATCCGACCTAGCTCTAGACTATACTTTCTGCATTACACTCGCTTGTAGTCCATATAACACCTTTATAGGTATTTGTGCTAGTACCAAATCCATATGTTCCATGTCATTTACTGTTCTCTGCATGGTGTTTTCATTCACCTCCAACATTTCTTGTGTGACTTTGAATCTGTCACTCCTCACTACTATTGTCTTCACGATCTCTTCTTGCTCTTTCTGCACTGATGTTTCCTGTTCGTTTTTTGTTTGTTGCGTTGCTAGATGATGTGTTTTATTTAGTTGCAGTTTCTATAAGATGTCATGTACTTATACTAATTTTTCCCTGATTTCTTCCCTTTGTGCCTTTGTTGCGTGTACTAAATCCTCTCCTCTATCTTGGACTTTTGCTACGACAAACTTGGAATCTTCCTCTATAATAATGATGGTTGGAAGCTTCTTGTGATACTTCATTTTTTTCCTTATTTCTTCATCATGTTTTCATGTTCTCTTCTTTGTTGTGGTTGAGGTCTGTGCTTCAATTTTCTTCTTTGTTTCTTGCCCATAATTTACTTCCTTGGGGCCAGAGCTATCTCCCTTATCGCCATCCCATTTTACTTCTATCCTTGAAACTGTCTCCTTCTTTCTTGGCTTCTTGTTGGCTGTGTTTCTTCCTAAATCTTAGTTGCGCTCTGCATCCTTCCTTGTAATATCTGCTAGATTGCTTGTCTTTTTGGATGTTCCTGCTTTTGCTGGCTCTTTAGATTTTTTCCCTTTATTTTTTGTTGCTGGAATCTTCCACTGCACATGACAATATTTTACAATCTAGTCTACTTCTTCTCATGACGTACAATATCTCATTTCCATCCACTTATTCTTTGGGTCCCTTGTGGCCCGAATCCATAAATGATGTCTTGAAGCTTTTCAATTAGCAATCCCTTCATTTCCTTGAACCACTTCAATTGGGATCCTCCATACATTTGTTGTCTTCTGTTGCATATCCTCTAAGAACATGGAAGATACCGCATTGTTGGCCTACTGGTTCTTGGGGTCCTTTGCTTGCCACAAAGTTTCATAGCGCATTGCATAAAATTTCCCCTTCTTGTTTAGAAAAGATGAAAACTTGGGCTCCTTCCATGCCACCAATGCTATCAGTATTAGAAATTAGGAGTAATGGAATTATGTTCCATTATCCTGTGCATCTCTACAATCTACCAACAATTTATTCAACAAGTATGCCGACCAGTTGAACACTATGCCCTTTATGCATTGCACAATTGTTGCTATCACTCCTATTGGGGATTCTTCCTTTATCAATTTTCTCAATAGTTTGAAAGACATCATATTTGTATCAAACTTGGTTGCATGGTCATTAATATCCTTGATGATTAGTCCTCCGGTTCCCTTGTTTTTCCTTAATTGTTCTTTCACTTCCTCTGCAAATTCTTTATCTCTGGATTTATTGTCCAAATAATCTTCTGGTTTTACCACATTGGTAGGAAACCCTGTTATATTATCTATGAGATCCATGTCTATGGGGACCGACATGTCCATACACATGATACCTCCATGTACCTTGGCTAATAATTGTTCCACACAAAGGCCCACATTTTTACCTCGCCTAAAATGTGGTATGTCCAACAGATTCATAATGCCTGAATTATAGAGACCTTTAACCCACTGCACGGGTTCCAAAATAGGATTCCCTAGGGGTCCTACCTCCTCCCTATTTTCCAAGTACGCTTCCTGTGAAAATTCAAGAAACTTCCCTGTGTCACTTATATCATGGTCCACATACTTTAGCTTTAGAACTTTCCCTAACATGTCTTCTACTTCGACTACAACATCTGGAAGATGGGGTAAAGTAATTTCCACTACGATTGGTTCTTTCCTCTTTTGACACATGGATAGGTTTTCTTTTGTGGTTTCATCCTCAATTTCTTCTTCTTCTTCTCCCTCCATTTCATGTTGGCCTTCAACTTCTTCTACAACTTGTTGTTTCTATTTGTCCTATTCTGTAGGGTTTTCAGAACCATTGTTCGCGCTGCCGTTAGGGTTTTCCATGCTCCGACCCGCTTGCAGCTATTCTATGGTTGATAGTTCTTCATCTATCCTGGTGGGACTGATTGATTTGGTCTCAGATGTTTTCACTCCTCCAGCTCCAAAAAATTCTCTGGTTCTTCCATTCTTTCTTTCTTCCTATCTGATTGTCAGGTTACTCGTACAAATTGGCTAGGAGTGCCAAAATTTATGGGTGCCATCTAATTAGTCTTGCACACAATCGACTGAATTATCCTCTTTCTTAATCACCCTTTTCTCATGCTCTCAAGTGCTCGGTTTCTCAAAATTCACTAACTTTCGAACTTGCCCGTGCTTTTCCATTTTTATAAACCTGGTCATTAATGTTTTGTTTTGTTTTTCACTTTTTACTGTTATTTACGCAGTGTCTAATTTTTCTGCATACAATCTTCCAAATTATGTCGCACTGGTTGTTGTACGTTTTCGTTCCTTTAATTATCTGTCTCTCTCTTATTCCTCTTAATTACTTATTTTTTTTATTTTTCTTTATTTATCTATTTTTATCTTCCTTTTTCTTCTTTTAGCTCCTACTATTTACAATATGTACAAGCCTACTTGTTGCACTGCAACTATTGAGAGTTATTAGTTTGAATGTCCCTATATAGTTTTAGTCGAATACCTTTCACAATTCCTTATACTTCCTTTCCTATTAATTCTTGCAGCTGTACAACACCTCCATTTGTAATCGACTTTATCTGATATGGCCCTAACCAATGCATTCTGAGCTTCCTTAGGTGCTACAAGTATTTAATGTCATAGAGGATAACCATATATCCTTCCTTAAACTTATTCTTCTTGATATTTATATCATGCGATGCTTTATCCTTTTCTTTTTTTACCTCTTGATGGAAACTTTCCATGATTATGTCATCTTCTAATTCCATCAGTTGAGCCAATATTTCCCGCACTGCGACATTTTCTGTCATGTCTCTAATTGATGCAATGCACATAATTGGCATTAAATAATATAAGGGAACTACTACCTCTTGTCCATACACCAATCTAAAGGGTGTTTGTTTGGTTATTTTCTTGCAAGTGGTTCGACAGGACCAAAGTACTGCTGGTACCTTCAAATCCCAATCATTTATGTTTGCATTACAAATCTTTATCAAGGCATTCTCCAATTTTTTTTTGAAGGATTCCACCGTTCCATTTTCTTGAGGGTGGTAAGGAGTACTCTTTTGGTGGTATATATTAAATTATTCAAGCATTACCTCAATTGTACTGTTGATGAAGTGAGTCCCCTAATCACTCATCAATATCCTTAGACATCCAAATATTTTCACTACATTCTCAAACAAAAAACATGTTGCAGTCACTGCGCTACAATTCTTTATTGATGTTTCCTCTTCCCATCTGGTCAAGTGTTCCATCGTTGTAATAATATATATGTCTCTTGAAATTCTTGCCGGTGGATTAATTGGACCTACTAAATCTATTTCCCATTTATCAAACACTTGTAAAGTAACCTATGGTCTCAGTGGCATCTCATCCCTCCTGGATGGCTTCCCAACTCTTTGAAAAACATCACACTTTTGAAAGTATTCTTGTGTATCCTTATGAACTGTTGGTGACCATAATCCTGTGCACAATACCTTCTGTGTGATAGATTTTGCTGCGTAGTGTCCTCTTGCAATACCTTCATGCACTTCTACCAAAATAATGGGTGTTTCATGATCCATCACACATCTCCTCAAGATAATGTCTCCTCCAAGTTTGTATAAATGACCTGCAATCAACTGGTAATCTGCATCTCTGACAACCAAATGTTTCTTTTTCGCAGTAGTAAATTCTCTTGGTGCAAATCCTATACTCAAAAACTCAATTATGTCACCAAAATATTCATTTGCAATTTGTAATGAAAACAATTTTGAATATGAAAAGTTGTCTTCCAAGTTACTGGGTTCTTCTCCATTTGTTATCCTGAATAGGTGATCTGGTCCTGTGTTCAATCTTCTAGGCTTCACCACAACTTCAAAGTCAAATTCCTAAAATAAGAGTAGCCATCTGCATATCCTTGCCCCCAACACTAGATTATTAAGTAAGTATCTTGGAGTTGAATGATCTGTAAACATATTAAAGTGTTGTCCCAACAAGTAATGTCTGTATTTCTGCAAAGCATACACCATTGCTAATCCTTCTCTTTCTGTAGTGTTGTAGTTCTGCTATGAATATGACAACTTTATACTTGAAAATTCAATAGGGTGATCTATATCACCTTCTCCCGGATGGGTTAATACTTCTCCTAATGCAATTGCGGATGCATATACATGCACATGAAATTCTTTATCCCAATCTCGAAATACTAAAATCAGCACAACAACCATTTTCTCCTTGAAAATATCCAGACTCTTATGGAATTCATCATTCCACCAGTACTTAGTATCCTTCTTCAACATATTCTCCATCGGCACGATGATCTGTGCATATCCATTTATGAACTTTCTATAATACCCTATGTGACCTAATGTACTCTTCAATTGGCGCACTGACCTTGGTAGTGGTGAGTTAATTATGACAACAATTTTAGTAGGATCAACCAGTAGACCCTATTTACACACCACATGCCCTAACAAAATCCCAAAAGGTGCACTAAAAATACATTTCTTAATGTTTAATGATATCTGACATTGTCTTCATCTGTCCAACATCAACGTTAATACTTCAACATGATATTTCAACAAACTCAACACTATCCAATCATCCAAGTAAACCTCCAAAAATTTAGGAATAAAGTCCTTGAAATATGCTACTACTACTCTTGAGAAAATGGTTGGTGCATTATTTAGTCCAAATTGCATAACTATACACTGGAATGAGTCACACTTTGTATAAAATGTTGTCTTGTGTCTACATTTTTGTGCTATCCTAATCTGATGTTATCCTAAAAATCCATCTGTAAAAGAATAAGCTTCTTGACCCCCTACATTCTCCAAAAGTCTATCTCTAAAATGGGTAGGAAAAAGATCATGTAGGAAATCATCATTCAATTTTCTCAAATATACACAAATCTTAATCCCTCATTTCTTATTTTTTTTCACCACCATGGGATTGATCCATTTAGATTCTTCTACAGGTTCTATAACAACAACTTCTAGCATCTTGTCAAGTTTTGTCTTCACCTTCTCTTTGTACAATGGATTCAATCTGTACAGCCTTTGTCGGATCGCTATTGCTTCTGATTTCAATGGGATATTCATATATATTAGCTCTCATGCTAACCCCTTCATCTATGAGAATGTTGCTAGGAATAAGTCATTGTACTCATGCAGTAATTCTTTGTTCCTTTCTACTATCTCATTAATATTCAAATAATCTCCAATACTATCCATCTTTGGGTTGTGTGCAGTTCCAATGTTGACCTTCTTGATATTTAATGGTGCAACATAATATTTTGAGTACAACTTGGGGCCTTCTACTTCCCTTTCACCTTCCAATTTTGGGATCTGGATGTTGCACAAATTATCTTCTACTGGTTCTTATGCTTATGCTACGTGATAACAATGTAGCAATTGTTTGACTGTCTGGCTAGACTACGTCTGAGATGATGGAATTATTTCAAACTCCGGTTCTTCAAATATCCTATATATTACCATTTTCATCATTATATCCATCTCTGGACAGTCATTCTCAAAGGAAAATGTAACTACAAAGTTCTATTGTATTTCTTCCCAATTGGTAGTTTCTTTGCGTTGTTCCTATTCTGTGTACTAGTTCTTCAGAGTTCCTTCTAGTGTGTGAATAAAATGGTGTGGCCATTCTTCTTGTGGTTATAATATCCACTGAACTATGCACTTATCTACATGCTCTTGGGGTTGTCCAAATCCTTCATATTTCTCCTCATATTTGGGTTCCTTCTTTGCATTGAATTTGATGTGTAGTAACCTTTTGCACTAGAACCAATTATTGATCTTTTCCTTACATGTACCCCACCATATTGCAGTCTATCTTTTAAAGAAATATACAGTGTTGGTAATCTCTAATTTTACATAAATTCTACCTCATATTTCATCAAATTGTTTTCTAAATCATTTAATCCATAAAAAGTAGGAGGTTCTCTTACCTCTGTACCAACCCATCTCATTGTGCACGTCATTCTGGCACATCGCCTGGTAGATAATTCATGTAATCGATGATGCCAATTTTCTAGTCCCGTGTCAGAGTATGAAGAACAAGAACTAATACTCCTCCAACTGATCATTCCATCTGCATTTGGGTTGATATAATCTTCTTCATGTGCAGTAGTCCTGTATAATCGATTCACATCTTCTGTTAGAATATTGTCCGTCACAGATTCCACATATTTGCCTCCTTCTAAGGGATCCAATGGTGCAATAACTTTCTATTCTCCGTACTCAAATATCATCTTCATTGTCTTCACGTTAATAATAACCTAGTTATCAAAGGCCCAATCCAGAACCAACAATGTTGGATATGGCGAAGTATTGTCCACTATGTCAATGACTTCAAAGTTAGCAATGGTGCACACACCATCTAGATCAACTGGAATCCACTTCAAACTTATTATTAGCATCACTATGTGCTTCTTTTACAACTTCAACTGAATAGGTTAATACCCTAATTGTGGTTCTCACATATCTTCCCAAGATTTCTTTGACAAAACATTAACTTCAGATCCTAAGTCTAGTATAATATCCCTCATATCGAAATCTCCTATGCTGGCATTCAATCTAGATTCCCTATTGATTCTTCTCTTCTTTCGGACCTGATTTACCCATTTTACCCCCTCTTCCCCAGGATTACACTTTTCTAATAAATTCTAGAGTACTTGTAAGGAATTTTTATCACTCAACAATTTGACACAAGCTCCCAAAATGTTTCTTAAGTTACTTAATTGTTTTGAAGACTGCTATTGATTGGTTTGATCAAATAATGAAGGCATGTCGTAGAATGGTATCTCATCTACTGGATTCATTCCTGAAGTGAACGCAATATTTTCCTTCAAGATCTCTTGTCTAGCTTCTTTGAATTTCTCTTTCTCTTTGTGTGCATCAAACTTCTGTTCAGGTGTTGTATTCATCCTAACCCATTGGTACCGGTCCTAATCCTTCTTGGCTGCATCTTCTCCTATTTTAGCTCCACCTCTAGTCACTATGCTAATATTCTTCTAGTCTTATTATTTTTTTCCACCCCGATCCATTGCACGTTCTAATTAGTTTGGTTCCTCTTGTCCTATATTTTTATAAACAATGTTAGACAATATTCTGTTTCATGGTCTATTACGCGACAATACATACATTTCACAGGTGGCTGTGGGTAGTTTCTTGCATAGTGCCCTGGTTTCTGATAGTTATGAAACACTATTGGTCCTCAACCTCTTCCTCCACAACCTCCTCCTCTGAGGCCTTCTCTATTGCCCTGATTATCTCTGCGTGATGTGTTATATTGAGGTCCTTGATTATACTATGGTTGTGTGTTATTGTACTTTTGTGGTGCTGCACACTGTTGTGCAAGATTATACTATTATTTCCCTTGAAACTATTGTGCATTATCCTATGGTTGTGTTGCAAACTATTGCGTGGGATTGTACTATGGTTGTTGCGTAGAATTATATTGTGGATGCTGTGTAGATTTTCTTGTTACATGTTCATCCTGCACCTTATATGTATCTGCAATCCTTTCTTTCATCATCTCCAAGGTTCTACAGTCCTTGGATTCATGTCCAACTGACTTAGAAAAGTTAAAATATGTACTCTTCATAACTTTCTGGTACTTCTGGATCAAGGGGAAATGATAG
>SNQJ01S0106880.1:8773-24437 GCA_010110895.2 Picea sitchensis | reverse complement strand
CCTTTCCCCATGTGTCCCCCACTCCATCTCTCTCCTCTGCCTGTCACATCTCCCATTCCCCTTCCACCTTCTATTAGCGCACACCTGTCCTCCACTCACCCCCGCGTCATATCCCTTCTCACTTCCTCCTATCATCTCCCACCATGTGTACTCCCTCCCACCTCCACCTAGGCAGACTTTCCCCACTATGCCTACATCCGTAGTCCCTCCTCGGCTTCCATGTCACATTCTCGTGCCAATCCGCCATTGTGCCTGTACAACTCAGTGCCAACATCCCATCATTTTCAGTTTCCCTATTATCTTCCCTCTTCCATGTCTATACACATGGCCAC
This sequence comes from Picea sitchensis, assembly GCA_010110895.2. Lineage (NCBI taxonomy): Eukaryota > Viridiplantae > Streptophyta > Pinopsida > Pinales > Pinaceae > Picea > Picea sitchensis. Next base: position 24,105 of record SNQJ01S0106880.1, on the reverse strand, counting down.
CCCTCGCCTCATCTCCACATTGAGAATTCCAATTTCCCCCGCCTGGTTACCGTCCATTCACCGCTTCGTACCGATTTCTCTAGCCATTGTGTGAGCCTCCACACCTGCTCGCTAATCTCATAGTGAACTCCCAAAGTAGATCCAAATGGAAAAATGTGAAGACCTCCACATTCTACAGGTTTAGATTTGAATGGGGCCTTCCTTGATCCCAATGAAGCAGTTATTGAAGAGGTTGGTGGTGATTGGACATCACTTCCACCATAAATGGAAATCCCATGAAATGACTGTCAGTTGGTCAAATCATTTGCATGCCCATTCTGGAATGCAATTGCGTCTAATTGAAGTTCATGACTGACCAGAGAATGCATGCACAGTCTACCAGGAAGCATGAAGCATGTTTCAGTTGTTTTGGTTCTGAGTAAAAGGATTCGTTCTCATATTTTGCTAGCGTCGATGGTTGAGCTAAGCTCCCGCAATTGTAAAGTTTTGATTTAAAATCTAGTTATTTGTTATGCTATGAGATTTGAGACTCCTTATTCCATACAAGTCAGTTTTCCTTTTCATCTTTTATGCATATGATATCGAAGACTCAGGCATGGATGATCTAACCGAGTTGTTGTGATTAGGTTGTAACAGATGTTTGATTGCAGCATTGTAGTAGCATTTTCAGTTTCCTGAAACTCTGAGTCCAAGAGGATCTTGTTCTCTGATATTTTCTTCACTTGGTTGCTGGAAGACCTAATGTCTATAGAAAACCATTACACTTCCTTTTCAAGATCTTCCTCCTACTTACCCTTACTACAACTCACTGACTGAGGTTGGATCAAGGCCTCATCTGCTTGTACATAACTTATCCAGGTTTCTAAGTTAGAGCGATATCTTCTTGGGCCTACGTCCATTCGACCACCTTAAATTTATTATTTGTGACACAAAAAACTGATGGGTATTGGGCTTACCCCTGCCACAATCAAGAGGTGACTTCTAGTGCTAACATTTTTGGTGTTGTTGTCGGGGATGAATTGAATATTTTCCCTGGGATTGAACGACACCGATCTTTTGATTTTGAAGGTGCATCAGATATCAGAACCATTGAGATTGCAGGATGCACCTGACGACTCCACTGAGACAACCCCATTGATCTGACTCCATAGTTTCAGTTGATTCTGAAAGGAAAACATACGCGGTCTCATCCAAAACTGCCTCTGGTTACACCTAAAGTCGATCCAGAGAAAATTATCAGAAGAGAAAGGGCACCTCAAGAAGGCACTTCAACTACTAAACCAGGTGATTCTGGTAATTTTCATCATCATCCCTCTAAAACTCCATTAGTTGCTTCTCATACTCCTATTATATCTTCTATTGGAGTTTCTAGAGCGTTAAATTTTGGGAGTTTTCCTATTGCTTTTTCCTCTCCTAGCCTCAGTTTGGAAGGGGAAAGTTTTGACATTCCCGTCTCTCCTGAGGTTGTACCTTGGATCAGACCCAGGACCTTAAGAGATTTTACCACTCCAGGTTTTACTATCCCTTCCTTTGTTAGAGTTGCTACAGGAGAACCTTATGTCCCTCCCAACTCTATATCCTTTATTCCAAACACCCTGTTGTTCCCCTTTCCCCCCGGAAGCTTAGTTCCAGTCTCCCCTGTTCAAGCTACATCTCCTTCTGGTTCTCCTCCACCTATCATACCTATTGTCGGTGCCAATCCCCTTAGAAACATAATGGATTCCATAGTGGCTGCAAGATATTCCCCTCTAATCTTACCTCATCCCATGAATGCTCTCCCTGCTCGAGATTGCCTAAAATACATGCCCAAATTTATAGGGGAAGAAAACATAACTGCTGAAGAACACCTGGATGCCTTCTATAGTTATGCAAACAATCTAAATATTGAAAATGAGGATGTCTGGATGAGAGTCTTTATTCAGAGCCTTGATGGTGAATCTAGGAAATAGTTTAAGGGACTAACCCCTAGATCCATTGTGTGGATCGAGGCTTTGGATGACATTTTCTTGAGGCAATGGGGGGATAAAAATAACTTCATGTATTATATCACAGAGTTTGGGTCCCTAAAAATAAAAGAGGGAGAATCTGTCTTTGAATTCTCTAGAAGATTCAACAAAATGTACAATAAGATCCCTGTTGAGATAAATCCTATAGAAGCCTCCGCCAAAATTACTTATGCTAGTGCTTTTGGCCCTGATTTCTGCCTCCTGTTAAGAGAGAGAAGAGCTACTTCCTTGGCTCACATGCAAGATGCAACCCTGGAAGTAGAGTCCAATGTAATGGTATCTATCAGACTTAGGAATAAAGCTAACAGAGACAAAGGAAGGGGGAGATCTGAAGCCTCAACATCTGGCTCCTCTGCACCCCACCCTCAAGTAGACAAATTGACCAAGATGGTAAAATCCCTATCTATAAAGATGGGGAAGATGGAATTTGAAGGGAAGAAAGGTTATAAGAATTCCCAAAGTACCGAAAACATAGGAAACTTCAGAAGACCAAATAATACCCCTCAAATACTCCCAAGAGAACATCGAGGCAGAGATAGGGATGATCAGAGAATCCAAGCCCCTCTCCAAAATAATCTCGTTGTTGATGAGGAAGGAGAGGAAGAAGATATTGACCCATAAATCCACTGTCTTGGAGATGCCTCCTCTTTTCCTCATTTGACCCAATATTCATACGAGGAATCTCTCATGGACCATCAACTGAATGAACTGAGCAAAGAGACAAGGCCAACGACAGTCCAAACATATATAATATCAAGTCCAAGAAAAAATAAGGAAAACATGATGTTCCTGAGCAGCCTTCCAGAGCAGAGAGGCTTGCTAAAGATGTAGCAAACAATGAGAAAGTTAAGAAAGTTCAAACCCCCTCTCCAGTGGCCAAAATTCTCATTCCGGAAGTAAAATAAATCCTAAAGCCCACATCCCCTTTTAATCTCGAGCATGAAATTTAGAAAATTAGGATCCCTATAACCCTCTCTGAGTTAGTCAAGCATGGAGATTTCAAAAGGATCCTCTCTAAGATGTTGCTGCCTGAACCAACAAATCATCCCACAGACTCAACCAATTTGCAAGATGAAAAGCCAACAGTCATCTTAGGTCAGATGGTAGAAGACAAAAATGATTCATCCCCTCCCTTCTATACCTCATTGAACATACATGATAAGGTGCAACATAACTACTTGATGGAATCAGGGGCATCTCATAATCTCATGCCCAAAACTGTCATGGAATATCTTGGATTAGAAATCAAAAAATCTTATCATGATTTGTATTCTTTTGATTCAAGGAGGGTGCAATGTCTTGGGGTTATCAAAGACCTAGTTGTGACATTGTTTCAACTGCCCATGAAAAGTGTGGTCATGGACATTGTAGTGGTTGATGTTCCCCCCAAGTTTAGCATGCTTTTGTCGAGATATTGGATAAAAAGACTTGGGGGAACCTTTCAAATGGGCCTCACATATTCCACTATTCCTTTGTTTGGGGGGGAACATAGAAGACTTTATAGGGAAGCCCAGTCGGCCTACATTATTAGTGATGAAGCAGACCCCACCAACCATCCTATTTTTTCACTTGACACTAATTTGGGGTCTACTTTATTGAAGTTCACTGATGCTGTTGAACTACCTTTAGAACTCAGAAAAAATTCCACTGCTTTTCCTGAATTTTCCCCTTCCATTAGCCCTATCTGTAATTTATTTTTTGATGGATCTTCATCCAGGGTGAGTGCTAGTGCTCTAGTAGTCTTTATTTCTCCTACTCAAGAGACCACACCTCTGTCATACAAATCAGAATTTGAAACTACCAATAATGTGGAAGAATACGAAGCCCTTGTTTTGGGTTTGAGGGCTGCAAAAGACATGGGGATTAAAGAAATATCTTTGTTTGGAGATGTTGAATTGGTTGTTAATCAGGTCAGAAATGTTTGCCAAGCCAAGCATCCTAGACTCAGATATTATAGAAATGAAGTGTGGGATTTAATGGACAATTTTTTCTTAGCTTTTAACATTTCATTCATCCCAAGACAAAAGAATACAGTGACTGAATCTTTGGCTATTTCAAAAAGCAATTTCAGAGTCCCTCGGCCACCTAAACTCATGTATGACATAGAGGTAAAATATAAACCCTCTATACCTGACAATGTCAAGCATTGGAAGGTATTTGAGAATGATCTTGAAATCAAGAGGTTCCTGGAGACTGTTGATGAATTTTCTTCTTTACACATAGATCAAGATCATGATTATGAAAGTAACCCACATGTTGATGTGTTTTTAGAGAAAATTATTGATCATCACATTGTGAAGTTGCCTAGAAATCACATTTTGAAGGGGCTGGTACCTTTGGAAATGATATTTGATAGCAATTATGTGGAAATGAAAGCTAAGAGGCCAATTGATGATGTTGAGATATCTGAGTGAAACATTGGTACAGAGGAAAATCCAAAATTTGTCAAGCTCTCAAGCAACTTGTCAAGGGAGAAAATGGCCGAGTATGTTGAGTTATTAAGGGAGTTCATTGATGTGTTCACCTGGACCTATGAATACCTCATAACATACGACATAGGCATTATTGAGCATAAAATCCCACTCGAGGAGGAATCTAAGCCGTTTAGGCAGAAATTGAGATCTATAAATCCTATGGTGCTGCCTATCATGGAGAGGGAGGTAAAGAAGCTATTGGGTGCCCATATCATCGTGCCTTTGAGGTATTCTGAGTGGGTAGAAAACTTGGTCCCGGTGAGGAAAAAGAGTGGAGAGATCAGAATTTGTGTCGATTTCAGAAACCTGAACATAATCTCAACAGAAACCTGAACATAATCTCAAAGAAGGACAATTACCCCTTGCCGAAGATGGAACATATATTGCAGAGGGTGACCGGTGCATCAAGGATGCCCATGATTGACAACTTCTCTGGCTACAACCATATTATTTTCTTACCTGAAGATAGATAGAATACAACCTTCACCACTCCTTGGGGTACATTTATGTATGCTAAGATTCCCTTTGGATTGATGAACGCAGGGGCAAAATTTCAACAAGCCATGGATATATCCTTCATTGGAGAAAAGGACAAGTTTGTGGTCATATATCTAAATGACATTAAATTTTTCTCCATATATGATATAGAGCATCATGATCATCTGAAAAGGGTTTTCTTGAAATGCAGGAAATTTGGCATCTCCATAAATCCCAATAAATCATTGTTTTCTATGAAGGAGGGAAAATTACTGGGGCACATAGTATCAGCTAATGGAGTCAGGATTGATCCCAACAGGGTAGGAGCAATCCAAACCTTGTCAATCCTGAGATCTAGGAAAGAAGTCCAGTCTTTCTTAGGAAAAATTAATTTTTGAAGGAGGTTTGTTTCCAACTTTGTTGAAATGATAAATCTTATACCAACCATGTTGAGGAAAGGAAATGAATTTAAGTGGAATGTTGAGTCTCAAAGTTACTTCGATTATATAAAAAAGGCCTTGACTGAAGCACGTGTGCTTATCAACCCTGATTACTCAAAGGATTTCCTTATTTTCTCATTTGCTTCATTTGGCATAGTGGCAACTATTTTATTATAGAAGAATGCTGAAGGGTTGGAGCATCCCATTTTCTTTTTTAGCCGGGAGCTGAGAGACGCTGAAGTGAAATATGACATCATGGAGAAACAAGCCTATGGCTTGGTGAAATATCTCAAAGAGAGTTTATGTTCTGCACTCAAAGATCATTGCATATGTTCCTTCATCTTATATGAAGGAAATTCTCATCCAACCTAACATAGACAAAAAAAGAAAAAGGTGGATTGCCAAGATCCTTGAATTTGATCAAGAGATCAATCCCACCAAATTGATCAAAGGTCAAGGTTTATCCAAGTTTCTAGCTGAGGCTAATTGCAAATATTTGGGGGTAAATTTCATCAAGAATTTCTCAAAAAATCAGAAGTCTAAGGTATCTGAAGCAAGTTCTCAAGACAACCCTCCATTAGGAGGATGTCCTTGGTACAAGGACATTATATACTTATTATAGAAGTTTCAACCCCTTGATGACATGGAAGGGAGCAGGGCCAGATCTTTAAAACTCAAAGCAATTAAATATTGCCTCATTGATCAAGTCCTATATTGGAAACATCCCCTGGGAGTGCTATTAAGATATTTAGACCCACAGGAAGCAAAAAAGACTATCTTTGACTTCCATGATAGTCTGTGTGGGGGACATCACTTATGTAGAACAACGACTTACAAAATTATCAAGGCTGGATATTTCTGGCCTACTCTGTTCATTGATGTCTATGAAAAAGTCAGAGCTTGTATCAAGTGTCAGAAATTCTCAGGGAATCAACAACTAAATTCCTTGTCATTGAAGCATGTGGTTGCTTCAGGGCCCTTCTAGCAATGGGACCTAGACTTCATTGGGGAAATCCATCTTGCCTCAAGCGGTCAACACAAATGGATATTGACTACCACACATTATTTTACCAAGTGGATAGAAGTTATCCCCGCAAGGATTTCTTCTCATAAGGTGATCATTGGTTTTTTTGGAGGATATCATAGTGAGGTTTGGTTGTCCAAGTAGGATTGTCAATGACAATGATGCATCTTTCAAGGCTGAACCATTGATCTAGTTCTGTGAGTAGTTTAGAATCAAATTGATTCATTCTACTCCATACTACCCCCAGGGAAATGGAATGGAAGAGTCCTCTAACAAAAGCCTCATTAAAATCATTAAAAGACTATTAGAAGATAACCAGAAAGCATGGGACTCAAAGATCAATGTTTCTTTGTGGGATGACAGAGTGACAATAAAAGGGTCTCTGGGTATCTCTCCTTTTCATCTTGTGTATGGGACTGAAGTAGTTCTCCCTTCTCAGCTCGCCTTGCATGTGGTGAAATTATTTCAAGACTACCAAGGTGAGACTACTGACATGACCAGAAGGATTCTACAGCTGGTTGAAGCACAACAGGTGAGGGAACAACTTTTGAATAGAACACATGACCATCAACAGAGGATCAAAAGGGATTTTGACAGGAAGGTGTGTTGACGGGCGAACTTGTCCGTCCGTCAATTGAGAGAGTGGAACCAGTCCTGGGTTGTCTAAATAACCCAAGCCGTTTGGAATGAACCACCCTGACGAGTTTAACAGCTCTGTTGGCCGCTCTAAGGTCTTTTAAGAAAACCAAAGAGAAACTAATCTAAACTAACTAAAACAAATAAAACTAACTAAACTAAATAAACAAACTAAAACAAACTAAACTAATTAAAACAAACTACGACATAAACTAAAACTAAATATAAACTATGCTAACTATTATATATAAAAACTACTAATGAATATTACTCTAATTCTAACAATTACCCGTCTAACTACCAGTTATAGTACAGCTTATTCACAAATATACAATATGCACAATTGACAGATTTGCATAAAACCTGTAAAACTCATGGGTTTTCTTCCCTAAGACAGCAAGATATGTTTTTTGATTTTATATTTTATGAAAAAGAAATAAAACCTACTGAAATTAAACAATCTAATATAAATATAATTAAACTTATATCTAAATTAAACTACTTATGAAAAAAATAAACAAAGAAGCGACTAACTGACCTGGAGGCGCTCCTAATTTATCCTGCATATGATGACTTCGAAGCTGGTCGGAGGAAGGAAACTCGCACCGGATTAATCCATAAGCTTCTCGTAAATGATAGGCTACGCTACTCTTTGAATTGATTTACAGGACAAACAAGACATAAAAAATCATAACAACTATATGATTATAAATCTCTACAATAAGGGAAACCTGTTATGCAGAAACTTATATTTTATAATTCAACTTATGAAGAAGAGAAATCTGCCATTCACAAACTGAATTAAGCAATTGCTATGTTTTTTAAATACTTGGAAGAAACCAGATATGGATTACAGTGATTAAAATTATATCATTTTCACATGATTAAGATAGCTAAAGTAGTCATTAACCATATACAAATTGATATACACAACATGAAACAAAATATTGATATAACGAGAAGCTAAAGCTGTGACAAAACACCAAATTATGCTTCAGTCTGTATTAAAACTCCATTATCCTTGTTCTCCCTTGAATGAGGATGAACATTATTACAAAAATCATAAGTATATATAAGTTTCTCCACAGGGTAAAACATCCCTGTGGATAATATCAAAATGTATTACATAATCTGGGAAATATCCCCAAAATCACCTAAACTAAGAAATGAAATGCAAGTGAAATCTTGGAAACATCCCCTAACTGCTCATAAAATCAATAGAAATTTCGAATTTACCTGCAATAGAACACAAATATCAAATTAGAAAGACATTTCAGTAACAAACAAATAAAAAATTGATTCTACAGACTTAGCTACAGAATCATCTGATTATGTAGCTAGTCTAAAATAGCATATAGAATCAGATAGAAATCAAATGAAATCTTTTTAAAACAATCCAATTTAATTTGTTTTTAATAAACATTAAAATCGAATTACTAATGGTTCAAGCAAATTTATCATTCAAATCAAACCAAATCGAAAAGAATGCAATCGAAACAGGATAAGAATGCTCTATTTTTAAATTGCCATTAAATCGGGTCAAATAATAACCACACTGTTTCATATCCAAATGCAATTACAAGTAAATCGCATTGTATTCAAAATCGATATAGTTATAATCGAACACAATCACAATCGATTGGTTACGGCTGTGCATGAAATTCACATTGGGTTAATCAAATACCAAACTGTTACGACTATGGTCAAAACGAAACATTCATAACAGTACCCACAAATTGTGCCAAAGTCTTTGGTCGCTGAGTATCATACAGTTAACCGATAGGATCAAATAGCAATCACAACTGTCTGTGACTCGTTATAGTCATAGCAATAAATTGATATCATTCAATCATGTGTAAAAATAGGTAACTGTTTCAGTTGTAAAATGAAATCATACTTAATGAATATAAACCCAACGAATCTCGTTATCGATCATCACTCAGTCAAAAAACAGGAGCATGATTAAATCAACAGAATTCATAACATAAACTAGGTGAATAATCTAAACGAATGTGTCTGAGTTTAATTATAGAAACAAATCATGAGATTGGATACAGTTAATTTCATTCCTCAAATCAAATTCAAACAATTTAAACAAAACAATCCGAATTGATTTGGTTGGGTATAACAGCTACAATTCATATCTATTCGCAATTCGGTCATGCAATAACATAATGGTATTCAAATTGGTCAGAAAATACCGGATATACAATCACAACAATTAACCATAATTCCTAACCATATCGCATAGAGTATAACCAATTCGAAATGAGATATTGACTGTGTTTAAAATTGGAATACCAAAACAGCCTGTGTTTGGAAAATATTAACAACTGAGATTATCAACAGATCATTCGATTGAATTAAAACAAATCAAATCTATCTCGAGATCACTCGAATCATAACCAAATCCAATGAAAATTGATTTATCAAAACAAAATTATATACAACAGTGCATGCTTGTGTGACAGAGCAAATCCACGGTGTAAACAGAGTTTATGATTATGTCATATAAATAGGTGAAAGTCATACCAATGAGGTTGTTCGAGCTACGCCAATCTTGAATTGACGAATGCTGTTGCCGACTCCACGTTCTTAAACAAAATCGAACCTGTTGTTCGCTACTTCTTATCAGTGGATGGCATCTTATCCTTTTGATTAGAGAGCCTTGCAACTTGATCTTGCAGAGCATGAATTTTGGACTGCAGCATTGGAACATCGAGGTAATACCTTTCTAACCATACACCACACTGATCACATGGTGGAGCTGTTGGTTGAGATAGAACAGGAGGGGGCTTCGACGAGTCACCAAGGGTTTCACAGGGCATTTTGATGCCGGGTTAATTTGGATCATTTAGAAAACAAGGTGGTAAGTTCTTCACAAAATCATATGTGGGTTTATCACACAGACCTTCGGAATAGGGATACTCGCTTGCTATGTAGCGTTCAATCTCTGAGTCAGAATCTTCACTTACCATGATAGGGTCAGGGTTGACAGGTGCTTTTGGTTTGTTTATTTCCATGCGAGAGATTAACCGGGCGTTTTTCTTGCCTTTAGAATTGGCAATGGGTTTGGCTTTAGGCCTTTTGGCCACGGGTTTAGCAGTTTCCACATTTGTGGTCACAGAATTGGGTAGGTCAATAGGAGAATCGGGTAGGGGTGTAGGTAGCAGAGCACTGTAAGGCACAGGGGGTACCGACTTGCTCTCACTCACCACAGGTTTTTCAACCTGTGGTGAGCTAGAGTCCTTGAAATTATTGTGAATAATAAAATCACTCCAACAGTCCTGACGTAACCTCAAATGACAAACCACAAGCATTTTGATTAACCCAAAATGAAATAGGTTGTTGTTGGCCTGGTTTCGTTTGTACCTTTTGGACATTTTAAACAAACTCCTATGCAAATAGTAAGGCATATTAAGTTCATATCCCATGAAAACCATAAGTAGTCGAAGATGGTACAGGAAAACGAAACCATACCGGCCCTCGCAAGTAATGAACTGCTTGGTTACCATTAGCAAGTCGTGCCAGCGTTGCTTTAGCAAATTTGCTGGCAAACCTTTGTCACAGGAGCTCACTCTTCGTTATTGGAAGAGAAATGTCCACAGGACATCTTCCACTTTACAATTTTTCAACCATCTCTGTCCGACAGCAAGCAGATCGGTAGCTAGACTGAGGAATTGCTCATTAATTTCCAACTGCACATCCCCAACCTTGGCTCGGAAGCCATCAAAGGTTAATGCAAATTGTCGAGCCACGCTAGGGTTATAACCATCAAACTTTCGTATGAACGAGAGCCATCCGAATTCCTCAAGGTCATTGTAAGCACCATAAAACATCAACAACGCCTGGCAACCATTGGGTTCAGCCCTTACGACTGGAGCCATGGTTTGGGCTCATGGTAGGGTTTGTATTGAACACAATCAACACACAGGAGCGAGGTCGTTTGGGATTAACAGCTGCAAGCGCTCAAAGGGGAATGAATTAATGTATGCATGCGAAGGTGGTGGGATTATCACCGCCATGCAGCATATTAATTGCATAGTACAGTGTTGTTCAATCACTCATCATATCGTTTAAACCATACTAATCGGCCAACCCGAAAATTTGAGCGGTGGATAATCATATCAACGTGCCATTAATCAATGTAGAACCAAAACCATAAATCAATGCGCCAAAGTATAATTCAAACCAAAGTAAAATCCAAATGTTTCACCAACGTGCCATGTGTATAATCAAACATTGCCATTCAATATGAAATCAAACTCATGCGCTTGTTACATAATCCAATGTTTTGATCAAAAGTTTTTCAAAACATGGTGACAATAGACAAAATCGATAAGCCAAAAGCTTTAAAATCATAAGGATCACATTATATAAAAACCTTTAATCCACCATGACCCTTATATAATCAAGTATAACTCATAAATTTGCATTCTCAAAGCCTTATCAATTAAATCAAAGTCAAGTTGCGCAATCAAAGCGATAATAGGCAAATGGACATAGTTTGGAAAATAAACCAAAGGTAAGTACCAATCAGCATATCAATGAGCAGATCATGACAATTCAAATAACAATGGAGGAGTTTTCATGCTTTCAGTCGTGAAAACTCAATTAAAACCAATTTGCAAATGTCGCTTGAAATGAAAACATCGTCTTTTTGCAAGATGCGACAGAAATATGAAGTTCAAGAGACATAGGTGTAGGCAGCTTTTAGGGAAATTGAAAAAATTGAATTGGCTTCCAACAAGGTGAGAAAAGAAAATTTCTATCTGGGATATCTGGTACTAAAATGGGATGCTCCTAAGAAGGACAAAGGAAAACACATGAAATTTGAGGCCCTGTGGATAGGCCCTTTCACAATATCTGAGATATTTCCTAATAATACTTACAAGTTGCATAATTCGGAAGGAAATGAAGTTTTTAGTGGCCCTGTAAATGGTCATTTTCTAAAGAAGTTCTTTAATTGAGCCATGAGTGGCTCCCATGTCTTTGTCAATATTGTTTTTTCTTTTGTTTTAGGTTTATAAGAGACTCCATAGCCCGACAAAAAGGCACTGAAGCTGCAAAAGAGTTCTTGGCATATCACAGGGATAAATCCATCCCCCATGGAGCCTAATGTTATCGCATGTATTTGTAAGGGGGGTGTTTTCCCTAAGAAATTGAACCCTTGGTGAAAAAAATGGAAAGAAGTGGGATAAAAACCCACAAAATACCACTTATCCTAAGTTTTCTGAGCTTGGGAATGTCGTGCTAAGAAATGCATAAATTTGTGTGGCTGAGATCCACGCACCTAGATCTATGACACAGGATCCATATCAGACCCCCCTCAATGTTCTTCGTTTAACTGGGGGGGTCTGAGTTGGTGGTTTTGGAGCACAGGACCCCCACTAATGTGTCACCCTCTCCTAAAATCAGACCCCCCCCACTCAAAACCTCTTACCACTACCTACCCCCTCCGAGTAGACCGCTTACCACCCTCACTTACCATCGTCACTCCTTTCTCCATATGCCCCCCACTCTGTCTCTCTCCTTTACCTGTCACATCTTCTGCTCCCCCTCCACCTTCTATTAGTGCATACCTGTCCTACACTCACCCCTACATCATATCCCTTATCCCTTCCACCTATCATCTCCCACCATGTGTACTCCCTCCCACCTCCACCTAGGAGGAATTTCCCCACTATACCTACCACCGCAGTCCCTCCTTGGCTTCCACGTCACATTCTCATGCCACTCTACCATTGTGCCTGTACAACTCAGTGCCAACGTCACATCATTTTTGCTTTCCCTATTATCTTCCCTCTGCCACTTCTATCCACATGTCCACCCCTCACCTCATCTCCACATAGAGCATGCCAATTGCCCCTGCTTGGTCACCGTCCATTCACCGCTTCATGCCAATTTATCTAGCCATCGTGTTAGCCTCCATGCCTTCCCACTAATCTCACTATGAACTCCCAAAGAAGATCCAAATGGAAGAATGAGAAGGCCTCCACATTCTACAGGTGTAGAGTTGACCGGGGCCTTCCCTAATCCCAATGAAGAAGATGTTGAAGCAGTTGGTGGTGGTTGGACATCGCTTCCACCATAAATGGAAGCCCGAGAAAGAACTGTCAACTGGTCAACTCATTTGCAGGCCCGTTCTAGAACACAATTGCATCTGAGTGAATTTCACGACTGACCAAAGACTGCATGCACATTTTTCCAAGAAACATGTAGATGTAATTCCTTCATTGCAAAGACTCGAACATGGATGATCCAGCTGAGTTGTTGTGATTATGCTATAATGGATGTTTGATTGCAACATTGTTGTAGCATTTTTAGTTTCCCGAAACTCCGAGTCTAAGATGATCTTGTTCTCTGATATTTTCTTCACTTGGCTTCTGGAATACCTGATGTCTATAGAAAACCATTACACTTCCTTTTCAAGATATTTCTCCTACTCACCCTTACTAGAACTCACTGACTGAAGTTAGATCAAGGCCTCATCTTCTTGTGCATACCTTATCTATTTTTCTAAGTTAGAGCGATATCTACCTAGGCCCATGTCCATTCGAACACCTTAAATTTATTCTTTGTGACATAAAAAATTGATGGGTCCTAGGCTTACCCCTGTCACAATCAATAGGTGACTTCTAGTGCTAACAGAGTGGATGGCTTGTTGTATCACCTTCAACTCCTTCTTGATTCTTTGATACATCATTTCCTACTTCACTCCATGTCTTTGTAAGATATCCTATGAATAATCCTCCACAGACACAATGATTAGACCAACATCGTCCTCTGTGAGCACATTCTTCGACTGAGGATTATTGGTACAGGTCTTCTTTCTTGCCGAAGGTTTCTTTCGAGAAGGCTTCCTTTTCTTCGATGTTTTAGCCTAGGTAGGGGGATCCTTCGGTGGTGTAAATTCACCTCTATATTTATTTTCTCCTTCTTCCCCTCCTTATTGGTTCACTTCATCTCCTCCTCCTCCTACGAGCGAGTGAGGCCTACTTTCCTCCTCATCATTTTCTATGTTCTGCAGTTCTTCTTTTTTCTTTTTTTTCTTCTCACTAGTCTATCCATCATGCTCAACTTGGGTGACCAAGGGACTTCTGATGATGTTGGGGTCGAATATTTCTGCATTTTCCATAGGTACAAGGAACTTTGTTGGCCATTATTTGGTTATCTCCTCCATGTCTTCGTCATCCAACTTATAATAGGAAAGCAACTCCTCCTTACTCTCATCCCTGCATGCAGTGATGTAGATAAAGTGTCGATTTGCGTGGAACTTCGCTAGTGGTCTGTGCTAGTGCAATGTATTTGGTATCATGCATGGAAATTCCTCAATAACATGCTTCAGTTGCTAGTAGTAATCATGGAATACAACATTCGACTACCACTGCTTCGACATTTCAATTGTATACCACAAGGTGGAGAACCTTGCGGCCAATGACTCCGATGGATGAACATCTAAAAATGTCACTCCTTCCATCATCTTCCAAGTGACAAAGGTGATCAGTAAAAGTAACCAACTAAAATGGAATTCATATCCCTGATCCTGTGCTTCGCAACATTCCTTCTCGAGCTTGTTTATGAGGTAACTCGCCCAGTTCATTTGCATTCACTCCACACACTTTCCTACAAGGTATACTATGAATCTAGTGACCTGCATGGGATGGTTCTTTCTGACAATATTTCCAGCTATAAGATGACAAGCTAGGTGCATTGTGCCATCCTATATGGAGGCTACCTTGTAGCCTCGCTTTCCCTTTTATACATCGCCATAATCCTTTTTTATGCGTTGTGCCAGGGATCAATCTGAAGTCCTCCCTAGGTAGAACTATCAAGGGTCTAGTCCCTACATGCTTAGTCTTGTGGTTAGGTGGATCAACGTCGGATCCACAGTGATGCACCTATCGAGCCATATATATCCTCTGTGATAGCACGACAGGAGGATTTTAATGCAAGCCTTAACCTTTTGATGTCATCCAAAGTGAGGGATCTTCATCACGTTCAGTATTGTTGATTGTGTGAGATCCTTACTCCATGGATGGGATACTATGCATGGATTATTCCCAATCATCTTCATCAAATACCTATGCAACGTGAGCATCACGTAATTCTTATGATCTCCAAGGTTGAAGTTGTTATTCTTCAAGGCTGGGATCTGTCCTAACTGGGGTCCAACTACGTGTATCCCCTTTGGGATGTACACAGTGATCAACATGTACTCAAAGTCATGTGGGATACTGTTTCATGTAACCGCTCTAGCCAAAGGTGGTATATA
>SNQJ01S0106879.1:15339-45022 GCA_010110895.2 Picea sitchensis | reverse complement strand
AAAATTGTAGCAAAGAAACTCCCCATTGCTCTCTGTGTTAGAAGCCAGACTGCACAAACTCTCAAGTTATGAGTGAAATAAATTGATATGGATAGTGGCTTCGACTTGACCTGGATGCAACACGAAATGTCCTTGCCTTTAATTGGAATCATAACCAAAATTAAGGAAGATGGTGGAGCCTTAATTCACCTTGTATTAACATGTAACCTTTGTTTATCCTAGATCCAATATTAGCTTGCCTAACGGCCTCCAAATTAAGATCACATTTGATGTGATAGAGGGTTGTTTTGTCAAACTTTTGAAGTGTATCTAAGATGCGTGACATAACACCTTTGAATACATTGCCTCCAATGATATTCCTATGGTTTATAGCTCTTATTACTAACATAGATTCATCACAAATAATGATATTTTTGATTTGTTTGGAGACGACCAAGTTGATGCCCGCGAAGAGAGCATAAACCTCTACTTCATTGTTGGTTAGGTTTTTGAGACCAAAGAAACATATGGTGTCAATTTGACCTCGGGGATAATCCCCCTGCACCCGTCGCCCTTGGGTTTCTTTGTGAAGCTCCATAAAAGAAACAATGTTGTCTTTCTGCATAACTTGTCAATTTGAAAAATCTGGTTTGTTGAGTCTTATCACCCAATTTGGAGATTGTTTTGGGAGATTTAAGGTCTGAGGCAAGCTGGATCCCATGATAAAGGGAATCATATGACCATGTTCAAGATTGTCCATGGGTTGGTTGTTCCATTGGACTTGTTGTTTCATGTATTTTGAGAGAAGAGCACAAGGTTTCAAAGCTACTTGTTTTGGATATTTTCTGTCATCTTCAAAGATCTTTTTATTACGGGCTAGTCAGATGCTCCAACAAATATATTTGGGGAGGGATTATCTATATATTTTAAAAATTGATTTGTGCTTGAATTCCCCAATGTAGTTTCGTCCCCACCAAAGAAACAATTCTAAATTGGTATCGGGCCATCTTATCCGAGCACTAAGAGGGCCCAGAGGATAATACCATGTCTCTTTTACAAAGATACATTCTATGAAAATATGTTGAATTGATTCCTCTGCATTTTAACATAAGACACAATGGCAGGGCCCAATTATTCCTCTCTTTTTTAAATTCTTTGCTATAAGAACTTATTTATGCATTAGGAGCCAACAAAAGAAGTTGATTTTAGGAATACCATCAATATGCCAAACTTTTTTCCACTAGCTGGCTCAAGGATGTCCATGAGAGGATTTTGCTAATGTAAGATATCCTTTTTTGATAGTATAAAGTGAAGAACCCCAACCTAGAGCATCCATAACATTTTGATTTTAGGGAGCACACCCTTGCAAGGAAGTAGTAAAATGATTAAAAAAAGGCTCAAGATGAGGAGGGGGTGGAGATCTTTCCATATTTCCCAGGAGCCATCTTGGGCCCATGATGGCAGGTCTTCCAAAGAGAACATGCCTTGCGCTTCCATCCAAACTCAGAGAGGGAGAATATGAGCAATATAGTCAAGTATCTCCAATTCCAAAATTTTATCTTCCCAAGGATTAACCATTTTCCCATTCCCTGGTATCCAATTCAAATTTTCAGATATGAGTGGTCTAACAATGAGAAACAATTTAAAAATAGGAGACCCATTATTGACCTTTGGTTGAAGACATGATCTTCTTCTTCGTGATCCAGTGAAGTATTTTTTCCATAAGGCTTGCTTCCACTTCTCTATGCTACCAATGATTAACTTCCACAAAGTTTAGCTCCCATAACTTGGTTCATTAGTTCTGGCTCCCTTATGCCAAGTCCTCCATGGGTTTTGTTGTTGGTGACTTGATTCCAATTTATTAGGTGGAATTTTTTTATTATTTGCTTTCCCACCCTGCCATAGAAAATTCCTTATTTTCATTGATATCCTTTTGGCTATACATTTATGATCCAAGATAGTGGAGCTTTGATAAATGAGAAGAGCAGATAAAACATATTTGATGAGAATAACCCTCCCAGCTGGAGTTAACCATTGAGAGCCCCATTGATAGTGTTTCTTGATTATTTTTATCAGTGATTTGTTTCCAAATCTAAGTATAAGAGGACTTTAAAGAGATTAGTATGCCTATATATCATAAAGCATTCCAATTTTCCACCAAGGAAAAATGAAAAATTAGAGCTATGGACCTCATTATTCTTGGAGAGGAGTTCCATCCATATACTTAACACTTCCCATTGTTAATATCCCCCTCTAAAGCGTCAATGTAAGAATCCAAGACCCTCTTGAATTTGGTAGATGTAATGATTGAAGCACCCCTAAGCAAAAGAGTATCATCGTCAAACTAGGAGTGATTGATATTCTTTACTCCTCTTGCTATCTGTAGGCCTTGTAGATTCCCGATGACTCTTACATGCTCCAATTTCCTTCTTAAGGATTCTACCACCAAAAAAAAAGGAGGGGGGAGAGGGGCCAACCTTGATGAAGGCCCTTGCTGATATGAAAGATTTTTTTTGGCTTGCGATTTACTAAAGGGGAAATCCACATATTTTCGATACAGGCCACCACCCATTTGATGAAGTTTGTGTTAAACCCAAATTTCTCCATTACCTTGAAGAGGAAGATGTGACGAACCCGATTGAAATCATTGGCCATATCTAATTTGATTACAATTCCTTTTCTTTTTGAGGTAGAATTAGAATGGATGTCCTTGTATACAAGAACAATGCTATCTACAATTTGTCTTTCTTGCATGAAACCACCTTGGTTAGTAGAAATAATATTGGGGAGGATTTTCTTTAGATGATTGGCTATTATTTTGGTTATTATTTTGTAGGAAGAATTGCAAAGAGAGATTGGTCTGAAACGAAATAAGAAGGATGGATTGGATTCCTTAGGAATCAAGGCAAGGAAAAATGAGTTGGTGTTGCCCCCAAGATGCATAGATTATTAAATCATTCTTTTCATATCGGTCTTTATAAAGTCCCAAAAGAAGCGAAAAAATGATACGAATAATCCATTTGGACCAAGGTCCTTATTCAATTCCAAACTCCAATGGCTGAATGAATTTCATTTTCGGATATGGGAAGAGAGAGCTCCATATTTTCCTCACTCGTGATCAAGGAGGGGATATTCTTAAGCATAGAGGAAATGTTTTCTTGACTAGCTTCATTTTGTTGGGTGTATAAGTCAAAAAAATGGGAATTTGCAGTAGATTTGATTTCAGTAAAATCAGATATCACCGAACCATCCTCTAAAGTAATTTTAGAAACATTGTTCCCACTCTGTCTTAGATTAGCTTGGTTGTGGAAATACCAAGTGTTTTTGTCTCCATCTTGGAGCCATAGGCTTCAATATTTTAGACGTCGAAGTTCTTCTTCCCTTTTCAAGACCTGTTGGTATTGACATTGTAAGTTAAATTCCTCTCTTTGCAACTGAGTTGTAATTTCTTGGTTCTCAAGGTATTTTTGTAGGTCAACTAATTTACTTTTAATGTGAAGTTTTTTAGAAGAAGGGTGAACAAAGTGAAGCTTGGCCCATTGTTTAAGAAGTTGTTCAACCATAATTATTTTTTCTTCCCAAATGTAGATTAGCATTCCGGGGATCTAGGTCTTCCAAGTGGATGTTAGCAGATCCACCATTTCAGTATGTTGGAGCCACATCAGATTGAAACAGAAGGGGAGGGGGGGAAAATTTGGGAGGCCTTGAAGATGAAGGTGTTAGCACTCAAATGCGCACCATTAAAATTTTAACTCCACCAAGTTTTGTGCTAGATTTTCCAAATCTTCAGATATTTAGCGAGTTCTCACAACCTCCAAACTCTTTCATCAATTCTTGACGAGCTCTCACTGTTGATTTTTGCTAGAAGTCTCGTGATTTCTTGTCCTTTGGTTTGCACTGCAAAATGTTAGAATTCTTATTGAAGTTTACCCATTCTTCATATGATATTACTTTTTACCATGTTGCTCCAAAGGTCTTAAGTTCTTATATATATATGTTTTTTAACAATAAATATCTTTTTGTTATTTAACATTATTAAAAAAAAAGGTGGTATGTGTTCGAGTGTATGCCATATCCTATTCGAAATATATCTCTTAATCCATCTAAACCATTACCTATCAAACAAGCATATATATCAAGTCCACAAGCCACACAACATACAAGTCGATGTCCAACACACAAGAGCATAGAACATCAAGTTTAGAGGAGGAGGAGCTTACAAGGAAACCTTTGTGAACAACACGTTGAAATACTTTGGGACCATTGGCACACATAAAACAAAATATTTCTCTTTCCCAATCAATTTGGGATATTACCCATGACAACAATCCAAAAGAAACACGGCCCTAAAATGCCATTTATCGATGCATGATTGATATGAAGTTTGTGTAGTTGAGGACATGCTACCGATTGCCATTAATTCCCAGCAGAGAGAATTGATTGATTGATCTATGGATTTGTATGGGATGAGAGAGATGTCGATTTTCATAAGTGATGTGAGGAACTGGAAGAACAAGGAGAAAGAGTGCCAGAGGGTCGACAAAGAGCTTGGAAACAAAATGACGCGTTTCAAAACTAAACAAGGTTTGTCACCTTATGAGAAGAAGAAATATGTCTGGAAGATGCTTTACATTTATATGCTTGGCTATGATGTAGACTTTGGTCATATGAAGAATTTTTCCCTTATATCTGCTCCTAAATATCCATAGAAACAAGTTGGATACATTATGACTTCTTACGATCAATATTAAAAATCGTCCGCAATGATACTATTGGGAAAAATGAGACGTTTCAATGTTTGGCACTTACCATGGTGGGGATTTTCCTTCATCAACACAATGATTATCTGTCAGATATCTTCAAGTGGTGTTTGAAGAATTTTTTCTGAGAGGGTAATGCATGTTTTTGCTATAAATATGACCATACAATGATGATGTCATCACCTATAGAGGTCTCCTACAACATTATGTGATCACCAAGTATCAATGAGTTAATGGGCTGGAAGAAAGACAATGAGGATTTGAAGAAACCTTAGTCTTGGTAAGGTTCATGTTTGCTTCATTTTAGTGATTTGAATGAGAGTTATATCAGTTTCAATAGCTTGACTATGGTTAAAGACATTCTCTTCAACCATTTACTAGCTTCCATAACATTTCCAAGTATTCAAGCATCCAAAAAGGAACAAAACATAGTACACAACCAATTTGCAGTGAAAAGCAGCCAAATTACATTGTATGTGCTGAAAAATTGCTGTAGAATACTTTTTTTTACAGAAATTGGTCAGATAAGGTCAAAGTTTGAGGTTCAGGGATGGATATTTGATAAAGTGATTCATCAGAAAGCATATTTTCTGTGGAAATTTAAGTGACTATTGTGACCTCAATTGAACATGCCTCACTGATTAAGAAGTGCACTCCAATTTTAAATGCTAAGGCTACAAAGAAGAACATTGGTGATTTTGTTTTAATGGTAAACATGTGCTGCGAACTGGCACTGCGAACTCATGTTTTGAAATTTTGGTGGAGGAACAACTGATGAGGTGTTCTATGGATGCATACTAGATGTCTAAAGGGTTAGTTGTGAGATGAGTGGCTTCTTACCAAAGGAAAATGTGCCCAAAAGGACACTTCATCAGCCATAAAGGAATGTTATGAACATTGACAACATTTTCCAGAAAAATAGCAGTCTATTATCTTCACTTGTCCACCTGTTTCCTCAACCCTTTGAAGGCACACGAATCTTAGGAGGGTGGTTATTCAAATTGTAATGCTGTAAAGAAATGGTTATAAATAGGCTTTGGTAAAATTGATAGAGGTTCGAATGGAGTGATATAGACTCATATCTTTTACATTGTCTATGTAGAAGAAGAGTATTTCCTATTGTATGTATTGGATTTAAGATCCTTCAAATAATGGAATTAATTTCTTTTTCTTATCATCTTATTTCTGTCTAATTTTGATTACAGTCCATTGAAAGATTCAATTGACTAAGTTGTAGCTTTATTTCAATAGATTATTTGTTGTGGTACTTGTGAAAATATATCAAAATTTTCATCTTTGATTATGAGAAGTTCTTATTCCAGAGAGTCATTCCTTATATGTCTGTCATACTACCTGATGTAGATGATAGTCATTCCAAATTCTTCTTATTAAGTCTTCCACCTACTCATCCTATTTTCTATAACCCTGATCAAATTTATCCAGAGCCTTATTTGCTGGTGCATATTGTGTGAAGTACACTGTGATTGACATTCTTTTCAGAGTCTTTTATCCATTTATCATTTACTACAATTTTTTTCTTCCACATTTTGATGGGTATTGGGATTTCACTCATAGTAGTCTGAGTGTGATTCTCAGTGCTAACATTTTTGGCGTCGTTTCCAGGGAGCAAAGTGTGAAGCAAGATTCCCTAGGAGAGTGACATAGATCCAGCTCTTGATGTTAGATAAGAGAGGGACACAAAAATTGACTGTAATCATCTACCTGATGATTCCACAATCAAAGAATCCACTGGAGGAAGGATCCCACTGACAGAAAGATGAAAATATGGAAGGGAAAATCCAGGTATCGGTTCATTAGTTTTCTCCATGAACTTTTGTTCTTTTTCATCAGTTCATTCTTGTCTTTCCCTTTACATATAAGAAGAATTATCCTTTGCTTTGTTTACTCTGATGATAATCAAAATCTATTTGTATATACCTCTTTGGAAGAATAAGGTATTCATTATGCCTATGTTTTAGATGTTGATCATGTCTCTTCATCTCAGCCTATTGAGAAAGATGAAGTTCATATCTCAATCCCTCCTGAAATTGAGTAGCCTTATAGTCATGGGAATCATGAGGCCGATTTACCTTCTAAAGTCTTTGTTATACCTTGCAGTAAGCTTGTTAAAACTTGTTTTCATCCCACTGCTGTTCAAACTAGAATCATAGAAAAAATCTTTAAACCTTTAAGGCTGCCATCTTACCTTCATCCTTACCCTCTTAATTTTTTTGAGTATCTCCCTCATTTTTCTGGAGAAGATCATATCACTGCCGAGAAGCATTTGGGAGCCTTTGAGAACTTTTTCTATCAGTTTGAGATAGTATATGAAGATATTACCATGAGGTTATTTTCCAAATCCTTGTTTTGGGATGTTGCTTTGAGGTTTAAGGGTTTGGGAGCTGATTCCATTAGTTCTTGGACTGAGTTATATTATGCATTTTCAAATTATTGGGGTGAGAATAAGTCCTTTGATCAATACCTGACCGATTTTCATGTTTTGAGGAGAAAAGAAGATGAAGCTATGTCTATCTTCAACAAGAGGTTTTACAATTTTTATCATAGGATGCCATTGGAGATCCGACCTTCTGAGACTTCAACTATGATTTACTACATATCAGCTCAACATCTAGATTGTTGGATTACTAAGAGGGGGGGGGGGGTGAATTAGTAATAGAGCAACTCGATCCTTTTTAACCACAATATGAAAGTGTTATATCAATGTAGCATTATCATCCAATAGTTGCAGAGTAAATAAACAATGAAAAAATGAGAAATCACAGACATACATAGTATACCCATGTTTTAAGTGGAAACCCAAAGAGGGAGAAAACCACAACATGATTTTTCTTATATGTCTTTAAGAATTACATTCATTGGAAGCACCGACTTCCTTTGTTTTCCAACTGCAACTGGAAGGAGGCTCCACGCCCCTAGTTTTTTAGGCTACAAACTAAGGGAAGCTCCAACTCCCCTATTCTCTGGCTACAACCAGAAGGAGGCTACAACTCCCTATGTTCTCCAACTACAACTGGAAGGTGGCTACAACCACTTTTCCTTTCCCTGTCCAACCGCTCTAATGTATAAGTAGAATGATGGAACCACTGTCACACTATCACTATGAGATATATTGTTGTAAACCTTTACCAATCAACCTACACCAAACAACCTATACCAATAACATGAACCATGCATCAACCATGCATCAACCTGTACCTCAACCTGTAATCAACTTGTACCACAAACAAGTGCATCAACCATGCACCAACCTGTACCTCAACATGTACCATGAACAAGTGCATCAACCATGCACCAACCTATACCAAACAACCTGTAATTAAACTGTAACATAAACAAGTGCATCAACCATGCACCAACCTGTACCTCAATATGTACCATGAACAAGTGCATCAACCATGCACCAACCTGTACCAAACAACCTGTAATCAACCTTCTCAACCAAATTAGATCCACTCACAAATATCAATCACCAAGACAACTCTCAAAGATGCGCATTAACCAAGCATAACAAAACAATTCATAATCATCACCAATATCAATATGTGCTTCTAATAATATACCAAGACAAGTATGCTACATCATCCATAAACCATGTGTCAACAATACTACTTGTCTCAACCATGTACCCAACATGTACCTCAACCAAAAGCCCTCATCAATTTCATCATCCAAATCTGATTTGTAACTCTGTAATATACATGGTGCATATGATCACATACCTGCAAACCTTCCTAGCATTTTAATCAAGCTTTACTTTAGTCTCACATGACTAATTTTGGATTAGTCAACAACCCTAACTTGAAATAGTCATAACTATGTATCTGTAATGAATAATATCTAAAAATGATACACAATGTGCTTCCATGTCTTTTATGCAATTCCCCTAGACTTCACTACTTGGAACCTCTCAGTAAATGAGTTATATTAAAAATGACATACCTTGTTGAATTTTGGCTTATTCTAGAGAGCGAACTTGTAGAGAGTGCCCCACACAGAATATATGTTGTATGGATCTAAAAATTGTACACAGAATACTACAGATTGTATTCTAACCAATACATTTGGTCTTAATGAATTTGGATCTGTTATGAATAATTTATGACATTTTTACCCGAAACACCTGTTTTAAACTAGTCTCAAGACTAGCCACAAAGCCTATTTTCCACGGAGTGTAAATCCAAACACACAACGACCCACACGCTGAAATTTGTAACAGTACAACTAATTGGATATGTTTCCTCAACGACCTCCCAATTTTATGATTTGAATCATTCTAGAAAACATTTTATTGCGAAAATGATGAGATGACCTGTAAATAACATACCTTTGAAAACATCATCAAAATAATTTATCCTCCCTTGAATTTCGGCCTTGTTTACTTCACCTTCCATTTGAAATTTGGCTTAGATATCTTTGGTTACCTCAGTCACCTATAGATATTCAATATGCTCAAGTGTGATTAAAATGAGAGAGCCTTGCCTCTTATTTATACTTTCATATAGCTTCCTCAAGGGGTTACATTTTAACCATCTTAACCCACTTCTAATTTATCCATTAACTTTATTATTTAAATAATTTATTTTGTACTCAATTTGAATTATAGTACACTCATCACTTCACTTTATTACTTACCTTCTAAAATCTCTTAAACCACTTTGACTAATTTGACCTTTTGGGGCTTCTAGATGACTCATGAGGGTTCTCCAACTTCACATGGCCATAACTCTCTAACCGTGAGGAGTTATGCGACGTTCCACATACCACTGGAAATGTCATGACATATACTATCCATATAGAATATTATTTCTTGCAAATATATCAAAACTCATACCATTATCCATCAAACAAACTTGGGTCCATTACCCAAACCTGGATTCTCCAACTTCTCATGGCCATAACTCTCTAACCGTGAGGAGTTATTTGATGTTCTACATACCATCGAAAATGGAATGACATGTAATATCCATATAGAATAGTATTACCTTCAAATATATTAAAACTCATACCATTATAAATGAAACAACTTTGGGTCCATTAGCCAAACCTTTGTTCTACCATAATTCACTACTGGACTTTCTCCAAGGGTTGAAATCAATCACTAAGGGTTGAAATTAATCTACAATATCACTCTCCAATGGTTGACATCAATGATAACCAACAATCCATACCAACTATCCATCAAACTAAGCCAATTGTCTAACAATCTCCCCCTTTGGCATTGATGACAACACCAACATTGATGGCAACACTTAGTCATGATAACATTCATGCTTATACTCCTCATCAACGTTTCTATCTCTCCTCAATGTCAAAGGGTATCTCCCTTTGGGGCTGCTCCCCCTGACTAACCTCTCCTTGGGGCTGCTCCCCATGTCTACATGCCTTTGATTTTTCTTTGTGTTTATAAGTCTTTGATTACTCTCTCTCCCTTCATATGAATAATATCTCCCCCTTTGACAAAGGGTATCAATCTGAATTCATATCACTCATTCTTCCCTTGTGACAATTACTCCCCATGAAACATGCCTCTATGCTCTCTCTCCAAGAATTTACCTTTGCATATGATAAATATCTCCCCCTTTTTCATCAATGGCAAAGGTATCTTTCCATCTGGGGTTGCTCCCCCTAACAAAAATCTTCCTCAAACTGATCTCCCAACCTAAATTGTCCTATTTATGGTGCTTCCTTGTGTACATTTAAGACATATAAGATAAACATTCAAAAGAATTAATTTTGGAGTAGAAATTACTCCTAGTCTCTGGTGAAGATACTCAAAGGCTTTCCGTGGAAGCGATTTTGTAAAGATGTCTGCCACTTATTCTTTTGTGCCCACATATTCAACTCTGATGTTCTTCTCTGCAACCTGTTCCCGTAGAAAGTGATACTTGATTGGAATGTTCTTTGTCTTGGAGTGCATCATCGGGTTCTTTGAGATATTGATGACGCTTGTATTATCACAATAGATTTGAATGGGCTCATCATACTCAACCTGTATATCTGTTAGAGTTTGTTTCATCCATAGAACCTGTGTACAACATGTTGTTGTTGCAATATACTTTGCCTCGACTATAGATAAGGATACTGATGATTGTTTCTTGCTTAACCATGATACTAAACACTCACCTAAGTAGAACGATGCTCCACTGGTGCTTCGTCGGTCATCAATGAAACCTTCCCAATCTGCATCTGTGTAGGAAATAAGTGATAGATCCTTTCCTTTTGGATACCATAATCCAAACTCTTTTGTTCCTCTGAGATATCTAAAAATCCTCTTCACTGCTAATACATGTGATTCCTTTGGTGTTGCTTGAAATCGTGCCACCTTCCCAATTGTCTGCATTACATCTGGTCTGGCTGTTGTCACATATAGTAAGCTACCAATCATTGACCTGTATTGCCTCTAGTATGTAGACTTTGAATTATCATCTTTTCTCAAATTGCAACTGGTTTTCATAGGAGTGGTAACTAGTTTGCAATCTTCCATTCCGAACCTCTTTATCATTTCTCCGATATACTTAGTTTGAGAAATAAAAATTCCTTGGTTGCTTTGACATATCTTGATGTAGAGGTAGTTGTTTGTGCTTCCTTTCCATAGTTCATAGGGAGTTTTGTCATTGTTTTTTATGAGCATTACTCTGTTTTGAATGTGAACTGTTGTATGCACTGCATGTGTCCAAAAAATATCTGTCAATTTGGAATCCATTAGCATTGTTCGAGCCATTTCCTGTGTAATTATCATCCATTATGACAATGTTCCTTTGTCTCTGAGCCACTCTCTGAACCAATCTACGAATCCATGATTTCATCCATTGTCATATATCTGTCCAAACATGCTAAGTGTTCTTACGAATCCATCTTTTTCCATACTATCCAAGACTCTACTTTCACAACTATCCATAATGCTGACCCATTTATCACTATACTATCATGACGTCTTGATTAATCTATCAAACTGTACTTCTTCTATATGACGACTCTGAATATGTCTTCTCAAACTATGCAATCTGCTCGAAGGATGGTTGTTTGGTCTGTCACAACTATTGCATATAACCCCCCTATCTAATATTCATATTACCTGGGAGTCTCTAAGTCAGATGGCTCAGAACAATTCATTCTCTGATGTGTATTCATCATCATCTTCATTGGTAGATTCATCATCATCTTCATTGGTATATTCATCATCTATCTGAGCTCTGACTTCTTTCTTTCTGTTTGTTGGCATAGGGGAAGACCCAGGGTTCAACGCTTTAACAATGTACCAAAAAAACCCTAACTAACAGCCCTTTCAACAACACCTGCGAAGGAAATGAAGTCTTACCCGAGGTAGAGGCAAGGGTGGTTGTAGGACTCAAATGTCTGCAACCTAGATGGGACACAGATATGTGATTATACCTCTTAAAAAATCACTTAACAATTAACATTTATCAGTAATTAACCCTTATTCGCATCGCAGATCCAAACCCTAATTACAAAGCAACGCAGCATTCTAGTATATCTAACACATTCAAGCACTTAACATGGAGAGATAGATCAGATCTAACATTCATTCACATTACCAAGAACTAATATATTATACCAGATGCATCATGCATAAAGAAATCAACACCAAGCATAAATCACATCAGTAACATGCAACCATAATGCACAAAGCAACCATCACACAGGATATACGTGGTTCACCCCAGTGTGGGGCTACATCCACCAACTCTTTGTCTTCTTTATTATATTTTATCAATCTCCTTACATGCACAAAGCCTCAGAACCCACTCCGCATAGGACAGGAGATATGCGCGCACCTCGCTAGATCCTCCTTCCCCAAGAAGGATTAAGCACAAAGCCTTCTTACAGTCACTTGCACTTAGCTCTGCAAGTCTCAACATACATTATGCACAAAGCCTTTGCAATAGCATAGATGAAACTCTATCACTTAGCACATTGCCCTCTTCCTACATCGCCTAGATATCTATTTATACATTACAAAATGGGATTAAAAATGGGTAAAACCATGGGCCAACATCCCATACTGGTTACATAAACCCTAATCCCAAAAACTGCTCTAAAAAGGGGTTGATATCCCGCGATCTCTACTTCGACTTGCGCTCCGCCTTCGACTGGCCTGTCAAAGTTCCAAAAGAGGTAAAACATGACCAAGGATCTCCAATACTTGGTCAAGGGCCAACAAGATCCCAACACTCACCTGTGACTCGTCCCAAGTCACTCTGGTCTGGGTAACTCAAACTTAAATGCCTCGAGCTTGGCTCACGCTACTTCAACCTGCTGCTACACCAAGGCCTCTTGCTCGATGAACTCTTGAATAAATGCCTCATTCACAGGTCCCTCTAAGAGCTATTCTACCGAAGCGACTTCTTATTCTGGGTCTTCTCCTTGGCCTTCAATCTCCTCAAAAGGTAGGCAAGTTGCATCCTAGACTGGTTGGAACTTCTAAGTCACTTCTGTTATCACCATGATGATCATGCTTCAAATCCAAATTTAAATTTAGCAGGTGGCTAAGTCAGTGTAGAGACATGGTGTTTTTTGGAGGTTCGGGTCGTATGTGGTGGTAATATGGACAAATATGGCGGAAGAGCGAAATAAGGAGTCTTACAAACCATTGATCTTGAAGCAACCCATATCGACGGTTGAGGCCCGTATCGAACGATGAAATAGCACGTAACTTAATTCTGCGAGGGCAGACCGGGGAAAACCATTGTGGTTTTAATAGTGGATGCGTGGCGCCTCCAGAGATACATTGAGGCGAAAGGCAGTCTGCCTAAAACCATTTTCACAAAAGCCGCGATGTCACATGTTCCAATACGTCAAATCAATGATTCGTGTAGGGGAAAGCGACGGTTGGTCAAATCACCGCACGCCACTCATTTGGGTACTTCACAACTGTATGATGTTAGGAGAAACATCGTCAGATAACGAACTCAATCATTTGAAATGGATTGGATGAGCGTGGTAAACCAACGTACCTGCAAGAAATCATGTCAGTGATTCATGATTGGAACTCTATAACTATTGATTCTCAAGCATGGAGGCATCATCTCATCCATAAGAGGAGTAATCTCCAAATTGGTCAACTCTCTGATTTCTGCAGGAACATCTTGGTGTCCACGAAAGTGGGATACATGGACAAATTCAATCAAGCCATATCCAGTGAAACAAGTCATTCAAGTAACCGGGCAAGTTTATCTACGAGTAAGAAGGAAAGGGCGATTGCACCTATTCTAGCAACCAAATTCCATATGGAACCCACTACAGACCCATAATTAGAATTCATGCTAAATCCCATCATGAGGGACCTAATCATCAACAAGAGAGCTGTGAAAAAGAAACAGAGCAAACGACAAAAGACAAAAACCATAGCCGAAACAGCTGAAAGCATTGGGGAGAATCAACCGGTCTGGTTGGATACTCTAAAGGAGGAGATCGCTAAGATGAAATGAATTCTCAGGTGTGAATAAGTGCATCCCAACAAATTTGGACAGATGGCTATCGAAGAAAGGGGGTCCAGATATGATAGACCTGTTCCTAATGGTCCCTTTAAAATGGGATAATTGTTGTTATAAATCATTCCTTTTTTGTAACTTATCTCTATTTTTAGAATTATGGGGAAGTCTGAACGTTTGAATTCCATAAGTAAATCCCCTATATATATGTTATCTTGAGGATATGAAAAGCACGGAGAAAAGAGGAGCCTGCCCTCTGTGCAGAAAGACTTTTGTAATTTTTTTGGGGGCTAGAATGAATATATAAATGCATAAGCAGATTTTGGACTGTTTATGAAAAGATTCTAACTGGCAATGATATGAGTCTTTTTTTCCTTCATAGTATGTATTTCCTGTAATATTATATTTCATTCATACTTCCTTTTGTATAAATTGGAGAGACAAAAACCCAGAATTCATCATTGCGATGCCCTTGGCTTAGCAATTTAGACTATGCTTATTTTTTCTTAACCAATTCAGAATTCATTTCGAATATGCTCTGATGCAGTTATATGTTTCTTTTTCCTCTGATTTTTCTTTTTCCTCTGATTCCATGCAAAAGTTTTTAGATATAAACTCATACTCACTACTTGATTTAGCCTTTTCCTCTTTATAGTTCTCATGTTTTGACAATGCATCGTTTATTCGAGACTCCATAGCCCAAATGTCATCTTCATTTATCCAGTTATTTTATTAAAAACCCCCAAAACAAACCAAATCTAGCCACCGATTTCCAAAGACATATCAAGTGACACGAGAGAGCCCTCTCTGAGTTGAGCAGGCTAGTACCCAGCTCTGAAGTTGGTTGAAACAATTACCTTTGTCGTTTGTCTATTTAGCCGGACAAAATTTACAGAGTGCTAACAACTTCCATGACTTTGCTTTGTATGGCATGAACTTGTTTCTGAGATGTGTGCTGTTCGTGGGATCTTTTCATCCTCTCAATTGCTGACAGGAGTTTCAATTGAGTTTGTACTGTTGTTGCTTGCTTCTTTGCTTCCTGGAGCTGTGACTCTAGTGTCTTCAGTTCAGAGTCCTCAGTAAGGCACTCATAAGTCTGTGCACTGTGACTTATTAGCTGTTTACATTCCACATCTAATTCTTTGATCCTTTCAACTGTGCTCCAGGAAGTTGCTTCTCTCTGGTCTCGCACTTCCTACGGAGTGCTTGGAATTGTTTGTAGCTCTAGTTCTGCGACCCTCTATTGAAGCTACTGAATGGCTTCAACACGCTTCAAAACTTGATTTACTATTGGGTCTTCTTCCATCTGCTCCAAGCCTGTCATAGAGCGAAGTTCTTTATTGTCTACTTCTTTAAATCCGACCTACTCTGCGAGCAACTGTTCTTTCTCCTGCTAGATCTGCGCTTTATTTTCTTTGAAATTGGTTTGGAGGTCGTCCTTCTCCAACTGCTCAACTCAAAATTTCTCTATGATTTCCTCTTATGCTTGCTTCAGGGCCACTGTGGCCTGTTCTTTTTCTTCCTGTATGCGACGAAGGCGAGCTTCAGTCGCATCAGCTATTCTGCAGAGTTGGGCATACTCATCTCCTAACTATGGT
Source organism: Picea sitchensis (assembly GCA_010110895.2). Lineage (NCBI taxonomy): Eukaryota > Viridiplantae > Streptophyta > Pinopsida > Pinales > Pinaceae > Picea > Picea sitchensis. The sequence continues at coordinate 29,212 of SNQJ01S0106879.1, read as the reverse complement.
TCTTCTGGTGGTGGGGGGGCACTGCGCGACTAGAGTGAAGGGCTTGTTGTACACCTCTTAGCTCTGTCTCAATTCTATCATACATGGCTTCTTGTTTGTCTTCAGTTCTCTGCAAAATATCTTTTGAGTCATCTGATATAGGTGCGATAATGAAGTCGAAGTCATCGACCGTGAGCATAGTCTGCATCTTCGACTTACTCACTTTGGACTTCTTCCACGATGTAGATTTCGTGGGGGAAACCTTTATTTTCTTGGATGTCTCTACCTCTTCAAGGGGGTTCCTAGGTGGTGTTACTTCACCTTGATTCTACTTGTCTTCTTCCCCTTCTTTCTCTTCTTTATCCACTTCGTCGTCTCCTCCTCCGCTAGGTGAATCTGATGCAATCTCTTCTGATGTGCTGTGTACTTCCTGTACATCTTCCTTCTTTCTCTTCCTGCTACTTCTGGGTGCATCATACTCTTCGCGAGTAACCACCAAACTTCTAATGAGGGTGGGATCAGACAATACTGCCTGGTCGATTAGTATAAGGAACTCTGCAGGGCATTCCTTAGTGATTTATTCTAGGTCCTCCTCTGTGAGATTGTATTAGGACTAAAGCTCTTCTTTACTTTAGTCTACGCACATAGTAATATAAATAAAATGCCTATTTGCGCAGAACTTCATAAGGGGCCTAAACCTGTCCAGGGTGTTCGACGTCATACGAGGGAAAGACTCAATAGCCCTTTTTAGCTGCAGGTAGTAGGTATGGAATACTGCGTTCGACTGCCATTGTTTCCCCATATCGCTCGAATACCAGAGCGTGGTGAACTTCGCAGCTAATGGCTCGAACGACTCAATGTCAGGGAAGGTCACACCTTCCAGCATCTCCAAATAAGTGAATGCGATGAGGATCAATAGACAACTAAAATGGAACTCATAGCCCTGATCCTGAGCTTCACGACAATCCAGTTCTATCTGATTGACTAGGTAACTGGCCCAGTTCATCTGTAGTCCTTCCACGCATTTTCCTGCGAGGTCAACGTCAAACCCTGTGACCTACGTGGGTCTGTTCTTTCTTACTAGCTTACCAAAAATCAACTGGCAAGCAAGGCGCACTGTGCCATTCTGAATGGAGGCTACCTTGTAGCCTTGTGTCCCTTTATCTACATTGCCATAGGTGTCTTTGCTCTTCTGTGCCAGGGCACGGTTTGCAACCTTCCTTGGGTAAAATTATTGTGTGTCTGGTCCCTGCATGCTCAATCCGGTGATTCTATGGATCAACATCGGATCGATGATGATGTGTTTGTCTAACCATAGATACTTTCCATGGAATCATGACAACGGGATCTTAACGCATGCGTTAACCTCCTGGTGCCTTCCAAAATGTGGTATCTTCATCACGTTCAAGACAATGGACCTCGCTATGTCCATAGTCGAGGGATGATCTTCGACTTCTTCCCCTTGGTCTTGGTAAAATATTTGTGAGGTGAGAGCATGTCGTAGCTCTTGCAGTCTCCTAGGTTATAGTCACTGATCTTCAAGGTTGGAATCCTCTCCAACTGCGGTCTGACTACTTGTATTCCCTTCGGAAGGTATGCAGTGATGACTGTGTAGTTGAAGTCCCTCAGGACACTATTATGACTCACCACACCGGCCAGCGGTGGGATGTAGTCGGGTAGGATGGATGGAATTAGCTTCGCATTCACCAAGTCATCACGATGCTTGGTTCTTTTCTCGGTCACAGTTCAGGATGGTCCAGATCCATGAGCAGTCGACAGGGAGGCTTACACTCCTTGTGTCGATGTGGCTTGGAGGCTTGTGGACATCACCTTCTCGGCCATGAGGTCTATCAGAATCTCTTCGACGACTTTTTTGCTGCGCTAATTGCATCCGACGTGCGCACTCGAGATTTGATATCTTAGGTTGGTGAACAATACTCAATGTAACAGAATGGATGGCGAGGTCTCAAGATCACTGCGTGAAATTAACTAGTTCTCTGCGGGCTCGGATAATCACAATTGGAAAAAAGTGTTCTCGGTGCAACGCTCGACGGGATAAATAGATATTTTCTTAATGGTTTCTTTCAACGGGTCACAAAGTGTTATTCCATGAAATTCCACTCGTTATGGCGCGGTCCCAATGGTCCAATGACGAACTTTCAGGCCATAACTGCTTTCCTAACTGTTCGGGAGCATCGATTGAACAATCATATTGCCTCCAACGGTCATATTCCTTCGTCATGGCGAAGTGTTAATCTATGTTGTACTGATATTTCGACAAAGTTTGAGTTTTGGAAACCTTTCTTCTGTGAAGTTATTTCTGGAGCCTCTTGCAATTTTTTTAGCTTTTCCCTCTTCTTACTGAGCTTTCTGGCCTTCTTTCTTGTAATCCGAGTTACTGGGTCCCTCTTCCCATTATTGTTCTTATCTCCTCCTGGCATGATAACTTTGCACTATTTACGGTCTTTCATAGGGTTCAAGGGTAATACTTCTTCTCTTTCTGGGGTAGGTTCTCTACTCTCTTGTACAAACAGGTGTCTCCAGTCTTCCTGTGTCCTTCCAACTTCAAAATCCATATCTTTGGTCTTTAGTAGCTTTGAATAGTTCTCTTGTTCTTCCAGTAAGTGCACTATTCTCCTAGCCATGAAATCTCTTAGTTCTTTCTTTTTTTGTTCTAGATCCTCCTCTTCTTGTTTCCTTCGTATCTGATCTTTCTCAATCCAGGTTTTTCCTAGCAAGATAGCAAATGGGGCGCTGTTCTCAACAAACTTAACGATCTCAAATTCTTCTTTTGTTGAAGTGCCATGAGGACTCATAGATGTTTGGGTAAGTCTTCCACATAGGGTTATCAACTTTCCTTAGGCTTTCCCAAAATTTCCCAAGTTCTTTCTGTCATGATATTCACCCGTGTTTCCTTATCTAGGACACAGTCTATGTTGAAGTCTTCTATTATTGTTTCTATATACTCTTTCTCTTTTAAGATCTTTGATAAGTTGATATTTCTGTGGTCATTCAAGGTTTCTTTCATCTGTAGTAATGCATCCTTTGTTTCTTTCTGGGGTTCTATCATATCCTTAGTTTCTTGGCCTGTCTCATAGTTTTCTTGTTTCATATTCATCTTTTCAACTTTAGAAATCATTCTAGGACAATCCAAAACTTCATGGTCCATAGATTTACATCAAAGACAACTATGTCTTCTACCAGGGAATTCCTTAGCAAGATGTCCTGGTCTTCTGCAACTATAACAAAGGGTTTATCCTCTCTTTTTCTTAAATGATCCCCAAACTTTCCTATACTGCGCACTAGGATCGCAGTAACTAACCTGCAAAAAATTCTTTCTAGGATCCTATATCCATTTATTAGTCCAAACATTCTTTCTATGCATAGGGATAACATACCTTTCATTATTTCTATCAGATCTATTCATATCAAATCTTATTTCTTCGAACTGTGCCCTAGGACAAAATTTATCAAACATACCTAGATCCATTCTTTCGAAACACAAATTTTCACTTATATTACCTTTATCAGAGCACAAAGCTTCAAGATCTTACCTCTTTTGTTTAGATTGGACTTTTCTTCTTAGCACAGAGCTTCACAAGTCAAGTAGAATACTACGTACTAAAGCAAAAAATCTATGCACAAAGCTTTCTTTTCTTCAGTTCCCAACAATCACAGTTTTAGGTCCCGACAATAGAACCATTTGTTGGCACAGGGGAAAACCTAGGGTTCGACGCTTCAAAAACACACCAACACAACCCTAACTACCGGCCCTTTCGACAACACCTGCGAAGAAGATGAAGTCTCACCCGAGGTAGAGGCAGGGGTGGTTGCAGGAATCAAATGTATGCAACCTAGTTGGGACACAGATATGTGATTATACCTCTTAACAAAGCACTTAACAGTAAAAATTTATCAGTAATTAACCCTTATTCACATCGCATATTCAAACCCTAATTACAGAGCAACATAGTATTCTACTAGATCTAACACATTCAAGCACTTAGCATGGAGAGATAGATACAATCTAACATTCATTCACATTACCAATCACTAAGATATTATACCAGATGCCTCATACATAAAGATATCGACACTAAGCATAAATCACATCACTAACATGCAACCATAATGCACAAAGCAACCATAACACAAGATATACATGGTTCACCCCAGTGTGGGGCTACGTCCACCAACTCTTTGTCTTCTTTATTATCTTCTGTCAATCTCCTTACATGCACAAAGCCTCAGAACCCACTCTACATAGGGCAAGAGATCTATGTGCACCTCGCCAGATCCTCCTTCCCCAAGCTAGGTTTAAGAACAAAGCCTTCTTACAGTCACTTTCACTTAGCTCTGCAAGTCTCAACATACACTATGCACAAAGACTTTGCAATCACATAGATGAAACTCTAGCACTTAGCACATTGGCTTCTTCCTACATCGCCTAGATATCTATTTATACATTACAAAATGGGCCTAAACATGGGTAAACCCATGGGTCAACATCCCATACCCGTTACATAAACCCTAATCCCAAAAACTTCCCTAAAAAGGGGACGAGATCCCACGATATTCGCTTTGACTTGCGCTCTGCCTTCGTCCAACCCGTCGAAGTCCCAAAAGAGGTAAAACATGACCAATGATCTCCAATTCTTGGTCAGGGGCCAACACTGTCTATGGATTCATATTTCACTACAATTCATGAAAGTACAATCTCTTGAACCTGTTCCTTATTTACTTGCCCTTCTTGTCTTTCAGTTATTTTCCAAACCTTTATGTATCTGACATCTTTCTTTTTCTCTATAGATTTTTCTTCATCTTGTTTTATTGCCAATCTTGCGATCTTTGGGACCTCGTCTTTGTTCACCTATTCTTCGTGTTTTCTTATCCATACTTTCTTATATTTGATATCAGTGTTCTCTTTCATGGAAGTATTGATCATGATTATACAATCACTAGCTATGTGTCCATAGTTATGACATTTGTAACATTCAATGTTACGTGGGGCCACATATGCACTTCTTGCTTGAACATTTCTGTTATAATCCCTGCAATCTGCAACCTTATGTACAAAATTAGTACAATAAAAACAATGACCATAAAAGAAATTTGCATACCTGGGAGTGAATGATCTTCTTTGTGGTTCAATCCTTCTGAATTCATGCCTTGAATGATCATGATCATGATTGAATCTTCTTTGTGGCTTGAACATGAATGGTCTTCTTGAATATGTATCTTCAATAGTTTTCTTAGATTCTGGTTGACCATGATTCCTTCCTTTGAGTACTTCTGCATAAATATTTCTATTTTCTTCATTCTTTTTTTCTAGCAACCTTGAGTGCTTCTCTTCATTCTCTGTAACTGATGTGGATGTTTATGTCTCTTCAACATTATTGTTGAGCTTGACGATTTTACTTCTCAATGTGACAAATTCTTCTTCAATCTTCTCAACCTCTTCTTATTTTTTCATTATCTGAGACTTCATGACTTCTTTTGTTCTTTTTGCTTCTTAAAGATGAATTTTTAATGTGATTATTTCTTCTTCAAGTCCTTTCTCTTCTTGAACAAACTTTGCCTCAAGTTGGTTTAGATTGTTAGTTCTTTCCTTAAGATGATCTGTCAATATCTTCTCTCTCATTTTTGCTTCTTCCTTCTTTGCTTCTATGTTGACTTCCAAATACTGCTTTTGATATTCAATATTTTCTTCAATCTTTCTAGCTTCTTCTAGTCGAGTTCTTAAGTTCTCGATGACCCATTAGGGTTCTTAAAAAATGTGAACACTTTCCTTTTGTTTGATCAATTCTTTCTTGAGTGAATTGTTTTCTTCTCTTAGTTCATCTAAAGCACTAATCAATTCTGCTTCATAATTGTCTTCCTTTTCAATTAATTTTTCTGTCTCATTTCCTTCATGGCATTCTATTTCAAGATGTCCACATTTTTCACAATTAAAGAAAAACAACATACCTTCGGTGATTATGTACTCTTCATCTTCTGAATCTGTTTGACATGGTGAAGATAGTTCTTCTTGATATGTATCTGCATCTTCTTTGGCATTTTTTGAATCTGCAATGGGTGAAGAATATATGTCATGTAACTTACCCCAAAGTTCTTTGGATGATGAAAATTTACCAACCTTTTCTCTTATTGGATTAGGTAATCCTTCCTAGATGAAATCAATTGCTATTTTTTTATTCTTATTCAATTCCTTTTTGGCTGCAGTCTTTGCCCTTTTTGAACTATCATATCCTGTAACAACTGTTATGATGGGTCCTAAATCCCTTTAGTTCAACAACATGAACCAAACCCGCCAATGAGGCCCAATTAGACTCTACATTGTTCAATAGTGGAATGGTTCTCCAGATCTTGTGATTCGACTAATTAATCGATGGGCCTTACGTTTTCTTGCGAAGGCGTTTCCTTCAGTTTGGACTTTCTCTTTTTGTATTTTCTCTTAGGTGGGACCAATATAAGATGGAAGCCGGTATAAACCAACTTGGAAACAAAACGGAAAAAAGGTTCTAAATACTGGAGAAAAGGATGAGCTTGGGATAACCCGTTACTCAAGCATGCAGACAACGATAGTCTACCACATGCCTAGTACTAATACATTAACTGTGTGAGTAATCTGACTTCTGGCTGAGATACTAATTAGCAGAAATAAAACACACATGTGATAAAATAACGACAAGTAAAATAATTCACTTAAATCTAATCATCCATCACATAATAAAACAAATATTCATCTTCATCATTAAAGAAAAGAACTGTAAAATCATTGCATCAAATAACTTATCAATAAATTTAATAGCTCTTACTCGTTACATCATACATTCATGAGATGATATAGGAAATAATTCTTCTCCACATCCAATCATACACACGTTTGATGAAAACACAACTTTGTCTCTGGTCCAGAAGGACTTCTCAATTCAAGGTAGCTCCAAAATAATTCTTAACAAACACCAAAAGAGAGTTTCTTGCAACAACCATCGACCTTTAACTAATCGTTCGATGCTCTTATTTATAACATAAAATTGACTAAAAATAACGATGAAAGTGCAGATAAGTAACACAAAATTTGCCACATGGAGTTATATCCTAACAGTTTTCTAACAATCATCCCAAAATATCACTTAAAAGGGCGACTCTTCTCATACTCCGACCAATTGTTGAACAACTCCTCACAGGTGTGGGCATATGGGAACCTATGTTGTTCCATCGGGGCTACGTAAATCTCTCTTATCTTGATCGCATGTGCCTGATATTTAACCGGACTAGTACTTAACTACTGCAACATAGCCCAATATCTGATCGGATGTTCCATAAACTGTTGCACAAGACCTAGTGTTGTGTTTATCACCTTTGCTAGTTCTTCGATCCACGATGCCTCTTGCTTGGTGTGCGATTTGACTATGTCACACAAGTTGAGAAAGTCATCGGGTGTGCCAAACTCGGGAAGTCCGATATCTTTCATCACCCGATTGATCTTAATCCAGTGTTTCTCGCACTTGGCCCATTTCTCTTGAATTTATCGGTGTTGTTCCTGAGACATTTTCGCCCAATACTCGATCGATTTCTTTATGCGATCAAGACTTCTTTCGTTCAACACCCGAATGTCGTGTTCTTCTTTATCTTGGCCATGTTGCACTGCACCAATGTAGTCTAATATCTCCACGACTTGTTGTGCTTTTTCATACCACCGCTCCATATCCTTTCACGTCGCGAGTGCCATGAGAGTATCTTCCTGGAGCTCGACTATCCCTTTAGTGAATAGGTGTTGCTCTTCTGTGTGCTTGCTATAGGCCTCCTTGAATTCATTCCTTAGGTACACCGCGACCTTTGTGGTGTCCTGATAGTACTTATCCAAGTGGCGCGAATGTTCTAGCTCTTTCAGGGCGACGACCAACTCTTTTTCATCTCTTTTATCTCTGTCCAGGGTGGCATCTGAGATTTCCATCCCCACACCGATAAGCTCGGATGTTCTGACATATTCTGTGTTTATCAAATTTTCCTCTGTAGTGATGAGGATGGAGCGATCTAAAGTAATCCTCCTTTTCTTGGTGGTCCGCTGAATGATAGCCTTCATTTTTTGATCATAAGATATAACATGTATGTCGACTACCTCATCCATAGGTTCGAGAATCTGCTGATCCCCCCATGTGAGCGTATTTCCCAGACTACCGGTGGTATGTACTTGTTTAAGATTGGGTTCTTGAACTGTCTCATTAGGCTCCAAAGGCCCGACCTCTGTCTATCACTCATCGAGTGTTTGAGTACCGATTGAAATAGACGTGTCGGGGATAGACTCGATACTTAATTGTTCATCGGTCTTTGAAACACCGATTTCCTACTGCGATGCTCCTTTCTCTTACTCATCCGACCCCGACTGGTTTTTTAGACTGTCCGCTTGAGACTCTGGCGCATTGGGAATTTTTGTGTCTTAGATACCCTCAACTTCCTTTTCTTTCTGCGAGACCTTCGAGATTTGGACCTTGGGGATAGGAGAAGATGTATTCTCAGGTCCCTTTTCTTCTTCGATGTGCACAGGGGTCCCAAGAGATGCTTATGAGATTTCATCATCGTCATATATCTTTATAAAATTGCTCAAGGGATTTGATGCGCTTGTTTCCACTTATACCCGAACTGTTTCTGGCTGAGTCACCACACTTTTTGACGATCCAGCTGGTGGCATTGTGAATTCAAGGTCACCCAACCCGACAATTTTATCAATATCTATAAATTCAGGGCCGCTTGTACCCACCCGACTTCTGTCTGGGTTATCAATAGGGGATCATGTTGTTTTTGATAGGTCTGGGTCATATTGTAGATGATCAAGCAGTTGCTATGCCTGTTATAAAATGATAAGTCCCCTTTCCCGCTCGTCTTGTTCCAAACAAATATCTCTGCCTTGCGTTGGGACTATCAAGGGGGATTATGTTGCTTCGACTACTTCGAATGCTATCCTTTCTTCTCTAGCTCTGAGGGCCCCTTGAGCCTATCGTTCCAAGGATGTCACTTGCTCATCCAGGTTCATGGACTTGAACCTAGTCATCTTAGGATCGACCATCCTTGCCACCACCTCATCCCAGTCATGAGCGTTTTCGGTGAATACCTCATCTTCAAATTTGTCACGGGCGTAGGGCCAACATGACGATACTTGCGATGTGTGCTTCAAGACTAGACCCTTTGGGTCATGTTTGCATAAGTGATCGGTCTGGAATCAGAACTCTAATTGAATCGGTCTATCTTGATTGGCTTGAGAGGTTTCCTTTAAACCTATATGGAATCCATAAGGTATGAACCCCCACTTCTTATCTTTTACTAGAGTGACATTGTAACCTTGCAAGATGGTCTGGTAATAGATTTCCCCTACTACTAGCCGATCAAAAACATACATAGGTAAAAGGTGTGGTGCTCTAGTGGATACAAAAACCATGATGTAGGTATCGCGCTCATCCGAGTACTAGTGACCTACCTTTGAGATCATCTTTTTGGCCGCAACCAACGATCTTGGGCACTCTTTTTTGAAAAGCAAAAAATGAATGCACGCGATGAATTGATCGCATATGAGGGAGTATGGTTTATTGTACCTATTTTCCCATAGGACGCCTCAGAACTGTCGGTCCATGTTTACTTCGGCGNTATTGTACCTATTTTCCCATAGGACGCCGAAGTAAACATGGACCGACAGTTCTGAGGCGTGCCAACTTAATTTCATTCTGGAAAAGACATTTCTGGCGCAGATGACGTCCAATAAATAAGAAGCCATGTAGAAGGATGGGGTTTCTCCTTCTTTCGGCGTTTGGGTCTGTTGAATGAAAATGATGAACTACTTTGAAATGATGGAACCCCAATTAAAACCCCTCCCCGATATGGCTACAACGTAAGCTAGAGGAATCCATGCCTCTGAAAACCTAGAACAATCCTTCTCCCCATACAACCGACAAATGAGGGCCATTAGGTAGATATATGGTTCTCTCAGGTTGGTCGTATGGTACCAGCTAGAGGTTTGATTGGTGTATTTTTTATCTTCTCTCCACCACGAAGCCATCACCCAGTTGGTGTCATGTTTCTCATAGAATCTTATAACAAAATCGTTGTTCAACCGTTCCTCCGGGTATCTGAGCTTGTAGTAATTATGCACCTCCATTGGAAGGAAGACCCTAACACACTTGCCATTGTCGTCATTAATCAAACATCTTTGTGTGTCAGTGTGGTCGATGAGCTACTTTAGGAGTTCTATGCAGGGGAATACTAGAGTTCTGCTTGCTACCATGTGCAGGTACGATCCTCAGATATTCGAAAAAACTTCATCATTGAGATTTCTCATATTGGGGTCACTGTGCGGGGTATATTCATGGAATTCTTCCCACTTGATCTTCTGGAAGATTTCTCCCCAGTGCGGAAGTACTGTCTTGGTTCCTATTCTTTCCTCTATGTCTCCAAAGGCTGGGGGTTGAGTGAAAATATTCTTGGTGGATGTCCTCATGACTGGTTCCGACCTTGGAGCGAATTCTAATTGGTTTGTTGGTCCTAGGGACGAGCCTTCTCCTACTTCTGGTTCTCTCGACTTGGGCGCCCTTGGCGATCGCCTAGTACTTGGTTTATTTGGAGGCATTTTTACTACAACTGAAATCAATCCTTTAGGCATGCGTACAGGGTAAAATCGAATAAACAAAATGTGTGAAGTGAAGCGTAAAAAATACATAGACTGGTACATACATGTAACGCTTGCTAAACCTGTTGTTTAATGCTCACAGGATCTTGGAAGCTTTTCCTAAATTGCTCGTCTCGCTCTTATTGATGCTTTGAATGTCTTTGCGCACGATGATATCATTTACGAACAACTCTAAAGAATTTAAATGTGGAAGAACCTATCGTGTTGCTTCAACCAATTAATTTGGGTTATGAGTGAAAATCAAACGAAATCTGCCGCCAAATCTCTATAGTTCAATGCGTCCTGGGTTGACGGCAAAGGCACAGAGGGTGATGTGCTGTATCGGTAAATTCAAACAGTCCTTTTGATTCACACATGAATTAGCAACTAATGCGATATTTGGAATTAATTAGTCCCTTAAATGCGTCGAATCTAAACGTATCTAGCGCTAAAACGCCGCATCGTGTCACTTTTCTAGTGGGTAGGTCAAGGATCGACAATGTTCGATGGATGTTTTCGTTGATATTTTTATGTAAAAAACCTCCGGCGCCGATCGATTTTATCGTACGATGCTGACATGGAAAAACTAACTCATGGTGCGACTTGGGCCTCGGGAACCGATAATGACTCAAGGGAAGACTAGATCGTATGATTTTCCAATCTAAAAAAGACACTTGGCAGATGAGGACAAGTTGTTTGATCATGTACATCAATTGGAGTCGGGGTTTTCAAGAGATCCACGTGTTAAAGTAAACATGGGGGTCGCCGATGCTGAATGGTATTGGGGGTCAGTGATCGGGGATAAGCCTATCACGTTTTCTATGAGCTTGATTTCTCAAAACCAGTTGATGTTGAAATGCTTCGGGGATCGACGATCGATGATATCCTTGGGTAATTCTTGTTGTGAAAGAAAGATTACTTTTGCTGATGCCGATGAAGATCGACATTCGGTGACTGCGGTTTTCTTGAGTGATTTTCTTTCATCTTTTAAAACTTTCCGATTCTGAATTTGGACGCATCAGGTGAAACATGTTTTTTTTTTTTTTTTTAGCTGTTGATTCTTATTGAAAAGTTAATCCTTTTAAGTCATGATTTTTCATAGATTCAAGTAAACTTTTAAAGACTTAATGAGAGTCAAAATGGTAAGAGAATGCAACATTTTTCATAATGAAGATGAATCAAACAGTGCAAAAAGATCAAGTGGTACCCAAAAAATAAAATTTGACATAGACTTTTTAGGGTGTGTTGAGTGCTCAACAAACTGATAGCCAAATATAATGTCCTTGTGCCTATAAAAATAATTTCGTCCTTCTGCTCCACATATCATACTTAAATCCATTCTGACCATTAAATATTGGTACTCCATTCTCAGAATAATCCATGATCTCCTTCCAGTGGTTAAACTGTTTCCTGAAGGAATCGACTCTGATACCAATTGTTGGATTACTAAGAGGGGGGTGAATCAGTAATAGAGAAATTAAATCCTTTTTAACCACAATATGCAAATATTATATCAATGTAGCATTATCATCCAATAGTTGCAGAGTAAATAAAAAATGAACAAATGAGCAATCACACACATACACAATACACCAGTGTTTTAAGTGGAAACCCAAAGAGGGAGAAAACCACATAATGATTTTTCTTATATGTCTTTAAGAATTTCATTCATTGGAGGCACCATCTTCCTTTTTTTTCTAGCTGCAACTGGAAGGAGGATCCAGCCCCCTAGTTGCTCAGGCTACAACTTGAGGGAAGATACAACTCACCTATTCTCTTTCTACAACTAGAAGGAGGCTACAACCCCCTATGTTCTCTGGTTACAATAGGAAGGTGGATACAACCACCTATCCTTGCCTCATCCAACTGCCCTGACATATAAGTAGAATGATGGAACCACTGGCACACTATCACTGTGAGATATATTGTTGTAAACTTGTACCAATCAACCTACACCAAAAAACTTGTACCAATAACTTGAACCATGCATCAACCTGTACCTCAACCTGTACCATAAACAAGTGCATCAACCATGCACCAACCTGTACCTCAACATGTACCATGAAAAAGTGCATCAACCATGCACCAACCTGTACCTCAACATGTACCATGAACAAGCGCATCAACCATGCACCAACCTGTACCAAACAACTTGTAATCAACCTTATCAACCACATCAGATCTACTCACCAAGATCAATCACCAAGACAACTCTCAAATATGTGAATCAGCCAAGCATAAAAAAACAACTAATAATCATCACCAATATCAATATGTGCTTCTAATAATATACCAAGACAAGTATGCTACATCATCCATAAACCATGTGTCAACAATACTACTTGTCTCAACCATGTACCCAACATGTACCTCAACCAAAATCCCTCATCAATTTCATCATCCAAATCTGATTTGTAAATCTATAATATATGTGGTGTATATGATCACATACCTGCAAACCTTCCTTAACTTTAACAACAAGAGACTAGCATTTTCATCAAACTTTACTTGTCTCACATGACTAATTTTGGATTAGTCAACAACCCTAACTAGAAATAATCATAACTATGTACTTGTAATGAATAAAGATCTAAAAATGATACACAATGTTCTTCAATCTCTTTTATGCAATTCCTTCAGACTTCACCACTTGGAACCTCTCAGAAAAGGAGTTATAACAAAAATGGCATACCTTGTTGAATTCTGGCTTATTCTAGAGAGTGAACTTGCAGAGCATGCCCCACATGGAATATATGTTGTATGGATATGAAAATTGTACACAGAATACCACATACTGTACTATAACCAATACATTTGGTCTTATTGAATTTGGATCTGTTATAAATAAGTTATGACGTTTTTACCTGAAACACCTGTTTTAGATTAGTTTCAAGACTAGCCACAAACCCTATTTTCCATGGAGTGTAACTCCAAAAATACAACGACCCACAACTTGAAATTTGTACCAAAACTACTTGGATATGTTTCCTCAATGACCTCCCAATTTCATGGTCTGAATCATTCTAGAAAAAAAATTATTTCGAAAATGGTGAGATGACCTGTAAATAACATACCTTAGAAAGCATCATCAAAAGAATTTATCGTCCCTTGAATTTCGGCCTTCTTTACTTCACCTTCCCTATGAAATTTGGCTTAGATATCCTTTGGTTACCTCATTCACCTATAGATATTCAATATGCTCAATTGTGATTAAAATGAGAGAGCCTTTCCTCT
>SNQJ01S0106879.1:0-15329 GCA_010110895.2 Picea sitchensis | reverse complement strand
GTCATGACATATACTATCCATATAGAATAATATTTCCTACAAATATATCAAAACTCATACCATTATCCATCAAACAAACTTGGGTCCATTACCTAAACCTGGGTTCTCCAACTTCTCATGGCCATAACTCTCTAACCGTGAGGAGTTATGTGACGTTCTACATACCACTCGAAATGGAATAATATCCATATAGAATAGTATTAAATTCAAATATATTAAAACTCATACCATCATGAAACAACCTTAGGTCCATTACCCAAACCTTTGTGCTACCAGGATTTCTCCAAGGGTTGACATCAATCATTGAGGGTTGACATCAATCTACAATATCACTCTCCAATGGTTGAAATCAATGACAACCAACAATCCATACCAACTTTACATCAACCTAAGCCAACTGTCTAACATATGTTACCATGAGGTTATTTTCCAAATCCTTGTTTTGGGATGTTGCTTTGTGGTTTAAGGGTTTGGGAGATGATTCCATTAGTTCTTGGACTAAGTTATATTATGAATTTTCAAAGTATTGGGGTGAGAATAAGTCCTTTGATCACTACCTAGCCGTTTTTCATGTTTTGAGGAGAAAAGAAGATGAAGCTCTGGCTATATTCAAAAAGAGGTTTTACAGTTTTTATCATAGCATGCCATTGGAGATCCGACCTTCTGAGATTGCAACTATGGTTTACTACATATTAGCTCAGCATCCAGATCTTGTCCTTCTCTTGAGAGAAAGGAAATATTCATCATTAAGACGATTGTTTGAGGATGCTAAATAAGCTGTGGAGAACATCCGAGCTTGCAAGAGGATTCAATATCAGGCTTACTTTGAAGATCTGCATGCACACGAACAACAAGGAGAGTGTAAGTATGATTCATATTTGGGACAACATTTGTCAGTTTTTTCATATTTTTCTATCGATTAGGATATAGATCATACTCGTGTTCATTTTTTAAATTAGTTTTAGCATGCAGTAAAGGATGATTGTATAGATAAATACATATTTTTAGCTGATCATGATCACAATTTTTTAGCTCCTACTATACAATTATCATGTGATCATTATTTTGAAGAGGAAGTTGTCACTCTTGATGATCAAGAGCTTCTCTCAAAAGAATAATAAGGTCATCTATTTTCCAACAAAGGGGAATTTATGCATTGGAAATCATCTTTTCTGAATCAACATGATTGGGATCTTGGTTTTGAGGATCCAATAGCAACTTTATTGGAGTCATATATTTCAAATTCTTTGAAGATTTCAGAGTTCATCATTTCACCGCCACTTGTGGGTGAGTACGATTCTATGAAGGAGTTTCTACATCCATTGTTATATTTCTGTTATTATCAATTAATCAGTGTCAAAGATAGAATTATTTTAGTCATGAAGTTACTTGAATGGTTGTTGTGGAAATTTGCATTTACTTGAGAAAGTTGGAGATCTGGATAGAGTAGGGTAGCGTAGGTAATAATATAGCTTCCCGAGCATTTGATTTTCTTCAAGTTTTCACAATGTGATTAGATTTGTAGTATGAGGTTAGTTTGCAGCATGTTTATCAATTTGCTTGAATAAGTGGCAGATTTTGGCAGTGTTAACAAAGATTGGTTGCACAAATGACTCCATATCCCAATGGATAAGGCCATTGGAACTGCTAGGTTCTTGGATCCCCCTCCATTCTAGTTGGAGACAATGTTAGTGCTCAAATGCGCACCATTAAAATTTTAACTCCATCACCAAATTTTGTGCTAGATTTGCCAAATATTCAGATCTTTAGCCAGTTCTCACAACCTCCAAACTCTTTCATCAATTATTGATGAGCTCTCACTGTCGGTTTTTGCTAGAAGTCTCATGATTTCTTGTCCTCTGGTCTGCACTGCAAAATGTTAGAATTCTTATTGAAGTCTACCCATTCTTCATATGATCTTACTTTTTACCATGTTTCTCCAAAGGTCTTAAGTTTATATGTGTGTGTGTGTGTGTGTGTGTGTGTGTGTTTAACAAAAAAACCACTTTTTGCTATTTAATATTATTAAAAACAAAAAAGTGGTGTGTGCTCGAGTGTATGGCATATCCTATTCAGAATATATCTCTTAATCTATCTAAACCATTACCTATCAAACACACATATATAAGAAGTCCAAAAGCCACACAACATACAAGTCATCGTCCATCACACAAGAGCGTCAAGAATCAAGTCTCAAGGAGGAGGAGCTTACAAGGAAATCTTTGGCACAACGCGTCGAAATAATTTGGGATTGTTGGCACACATAAAAAAAAATATATTTGTTTTTCCCAATAAATGTGGGATATTACCAATGATAGAAAGACAAAATAAACGCGACCCTGAAATTCCATTTGTCTCGATGCATCTTGATATGAAGTTTGTGTAGCTGAGGAGCTGTTGTCGATTGTCATTAATTCCCAATAAAGAGAATTGATTGATTGATCTATGGATTGGATCGGTTGGGTGAAGATGGCTCTGTCCGGGATGAGAGAGTTGTTGGTTTTCATAAGTGATGTGAGGAACTACCAGAACAAGGAGAAAGAGTGCTAGAGGGTCAACAAAGAGCTTGGAAACACAAGGACACATTTAAAAAATAAACAGGGTTTGTCACCTTACGAGAAGAAGAAATATGTCTGGAAGATGATTTACATTTATATGCTTGGCTATGTCGATGTAGACTTCGATCATATGGAGATTGGTTCCCTTGTATCTGCTCCTAAATATCCAGAGAAATAGGTTGGATACATCATGACTTATTACGATCTGTTATCAATATTGTCTGCAATGATATTATCTGGCGAAATGAGACGTTTCAATGTTTGGCACTTACCATGGTGGGGATTTTCCTTCATCAACACAATGATTATCTGTTAGAGATCTTCAGGTGGTGTTTGAATAATTTGTTCTAAGAGGGTAATACATGTTTTTGCTGTAACTACGATCATACAATGATGATATCATCACTTATAGAGGTCCCCTACAACATTATGTGATCGCCAAGTATCAATGAGTTCATGGGCTGCAAAAAAGACAATGAGGATTTGAAGAAACCTTAGTCTTGGTAAGGTTCATGTTTTCTTCATTTTAGTAATTTTAATGAGAGTTATATCAGTTGTAGTAGCTTGAATATGGTTAAAGACATTCTCTTCAACCATTTATCAGTTTCCATAACATTTCCAAGCATTCAAGCATCCAAAAAGACACAAAACATATTATACAACCAGTTTGCAGCTTAAAGCAGCCAAATTACATTGTATGCATTGGAAACTTATTGTAGAATACTATTTTTACAGAAATTGGTCAGATAAGGTCAAAGTTCGAGGTTCAAGGATGGATATTTGACAAAGTGATTCATCAGAAAACATATTTTCTGTGGCAATTTAAGTGACTATTGTGACCTCAACTGAACATGCCTCACTGATTAAGAAGTGTGCTCTAGTTTTAAATGCTAAGGCTGCAAAGAAGAACATTGGTGCTTTGGTTTTAATTGTAAACAGGTGCCGTGAACTCATGTTTTGAGATTTTGGTGGAGGAGCGACCGACCATGTGTTTGATGGATGCATTGCATATGTCTAAAGGGTCAGTTGTGATAGGTGGCCACTTACCAAAGGAAAATGAGCCCCAAAGGACATGTCATCAGCCATAAAGGAATGTTATGAACATTGACAACATTTTCCATAAAAATAACAATTTGTTATCTTCACTTGTCCACCTGTTGCCTCGCCCCTTTGAAGGCACATGAATCCTAGGAGGGTGGTTATTCAAATTTTAATGCTATAAAGAAACAATCTAGGTTATAAATAGGCTTTGGTAAAACTGATAGAGGTTTTAATGGAGTGATAGAGAATCATATATTTTACATTGTCTATGTAGCAGAAGAGTATTTATTACTGTATGTATTGGACTTAAGATCCTTTGAATAATGGAAGTCATTTATTTTTCTTATCATCTTATTTCTGTTTAATTTTGATTACAATCCATTGAAAGATTCAGTTGATTGAGTTGTAGCTTTATTGCAATAGATGCTCTGTTGTGGTACTTGTGCAAATATATCAGAATTTTCATCTTTGATTATGAGAAGTTATTATTTCAAAGAGTCCTTACTTTTATGTTTGTCATACTACCTGGTGTATATGATAGGCATTTCACATTCTTCTTATTAAGTCTTCCACCTACTCATCCTATTTTCTATAACCCCGATCAAAGTTATTCAGAACCTTATTTGCTGGTGCATATTGTGTAAAGTAAAATGTGTTTGACATTCTTTTCAGAGTCTTTTATCCATTTTCCATTTACTACAAATTTTATCTTCCACGTTTTGATGGGTATTGGGCTTGCACTCATAGCAGTCTGAGTGTGACTCTTAGTGCTAACAAAAGGGATATGGGTTTGTGATCTGAAACGAGGGAGGGAAAAATGTATGAATTGATGGATGTATTCCGTTGAAGTAAGCTACTGTGAACAAAAAACCTATCTAGTATAGCATCAATGTATCCATGCCCTGCACACATATTGGTCCAAGTATGTTTTCCTCGATGGGGATGAATGTCCACGAGGTCCCATTAAGAAAGAATATCTTTTAAAGTATTCTAGAAGGGATCTCTATTGAATATCCCCCTCTTTTTTTGAGATGGTACTCATAAAATTTAGGTCACCAATAATAATACAAGGTTCATTAAGTCCATAGTTCCTTAAATTTGAGATTGATCCCCAACATTTCAATTTTTCAGGCATATAAACCTTGATAATAGAGAAGATGATATTGCTCTGATTGTGATAGAATTTGGTAAGAATCGAGTGTTGCATTTCATAAGAAGAATGAATCAAGCTTACCTCTTGTTTGTTCCACAGAGTGTAGATTCCACTCAATGCTCCACTTGCATCTTCCACAACTATGTTACTGATATTCCATAAGATTTTCCTTAATTTGGTAACTTCCTTTGCTTTCATGTTGGTCTCCTAATGAAGGAGAATATGTGGCTTTTTATATTTTATGAGATATTTGATAACCTGAGTTTTGGGGGAGTTGCCTAATCCACTACAGTTCCATGAGACCACTATCATTACTTAGGAGGGTTGGTTTGAGAACCTCCTTTTCCCCATGTTTTTCCACTTTGAGCCTTGTTATTTTTTGATCCTCCTCATATAATGTTTATTAAGATTTTGTGGGAGCCTAATAAGATATTATTTTGTGTATGTTCTTCCCTCACATGTTTGGCAATTTTTCTTTCTGATTTCCTTGGTAGAATTTCTTCTTAGGTTTTATCATCTTGTCCTTCTTCTCCAAGACTTTCGGTTTCTGAGTTACATTTGGATTTTAAAAAGGCTATTTCAACATCTTTGAATGAGTCCAATTCTTTCATTCTAAGTTCTAGAGGGATGGGGTGCTGGGTGATAAATGGACCTTCTCTTGGATTCTTTGTCATTGCACCCGAACTAGACGAAGCTTGAGGAATTATTTGGATTGAAGGTTGCTCTTGAATTTCTATTCCAACAATGAAATAGGCTTGTAATTCTTCCTCCACTGATTTGTCCAACTGAGACAATGAGGCACACCTATTGGATGGGGCATAGCCCTTTTTTGATGGTATATCAACAAATTTGACAGGGGATTTTGGTCCAGTGTTGGAAGGGCTTGCTGCTGAGGTCCCGACAGGTTGGCCTTTGTTTCCTTAAAAGACCATATTTTTGGATACCTCTTGTCATTGATCCTCTCCTCTAGTGCTAGCTGGTGCTCGTTCCACCTTCTTGTAGTTCCTTGCAAAGTGTCTGTACATTTGAAGGGTAATTGCTCATAGTCTAGTTGCTACACATGCTCCTAGTTTTATAGGGTGATAAAACATGCTTTAGGAATTCCTTTCTCTAGATCTAATTCTACACATATTATTTCACGTGAGAATATGCGTTCCTTTGGTTCTGTTTTGCCTATGTATTTTCCAATAGAATTGCCAATACTTCTAAGGGCATTGTCACTCCAACAATGTACAGGAAGATGCGGAAACCTTACCCAAACTGGAACAACTAAGGGGATGCCACTTTTAGTATTGAAGTATGGGGTCCATTTGTTCAGATACATTCCTATTTCTCCTAAAAAATATGACCCACTTCGAAAGATTAAGTCTCGATCTTCCTTGAATTAAAAAATAAAGGCAAAAAAAAGAAGAAGAAATGGTTTAGAGAACCTTTGATAAGGGGTTTCCAATTTTTTCCCATCCAATAGGCAACCGTTTTTGGAGAAGGATAGTAGATGCCAGTGAGTTGACCTATCAATCCTCCATCAACAAGGGCTAATGCGTTTTTTCTCTCCACAAAGGGAGGAATGGCCAGTTTGGGAATTTCATCTAACCGCTTCACAAATTCAGATGGTTGATATTTCAAATTTTTAACATAAGCATAAACCATTGCCTGAAAGGTAAGGGCCTCATCATTAGGAAGGGGCAAAGGCCCCCTCCCCTCGACACTTAGTATCACAACCATACCTAGGGTTTTCAAACACAGACGCATGCTCCATAGCTCTCTTGTTTACAATAATATTTTTATTTTAGATTTATAATTTTCTAAATAATTTAAATCAACAATAAACAATTAAATTAAAATTAAATGAAAGATTAATATAAATTAGTTTTTACAATGTTAATTAGAAACAATTTGCTCATATATTTTCTAGTGTAAAATGATAAAGCATATTAACATATTTTTGAAGAGGTGGAATAGAGATGTCAAAGGAATCCAATGATAAAACATATTAACATACCTTTGAAGTGGTGGAATAGAGATGTCAAAGTAAATTTGTGCAGTTTCTTCAAAATAGAATAAGTGTTTTTTTTAGTCATTTGAAGTGACACAACATAAGAATCCTAGTCTATTGGTAATAAAACAAATAGTACCGAGTGGATTACTCTTTTGGTACAATGCTTTTGTATATGAATTTATGATTTAATTCTTCACTTTGTCATAAATCGTGTTTGTTATTTTGATATCAATCTAACTTCATTGAGTGATTCACTTTTTTGGTACAATGTTGTTGTATATGAATTTCTTAGATGATTCTTCACTTTGTCATAAATCTTGTTTGCTATTTTGATATCAATCTCACTTGAATTTGGACTCTATCGATTCCTGTAATACCCCTATTTCCCCCTGCTTGTAAATATAACTATAACTTGCCAAAAGACTGTGGAAAACTGAATATGTGTGAATGTTGGATTTGATGAACCTTGTCTTAAAAAAAAGGCAGTGTATGTATTTATGTTATTAATTAAAAGTGGATAGTGTTGCATAACTGTTGAAAGGGGGGTTTGCCAAGATAGACCATGATGTTATGAGAGAGATGGTGAGGATAACCAAAAAGGGTTGAGATGACCTCCACCAAACTAGTACTTTACTGGATTTAATTACTCAGACCTAGAACAATCCTCTAACCCATAAATGAATTACCAGTCAGGTTGGTAGTTGGAAAATATCTCCTTAAGAGTTAATGAGGAGATCGAGAGAGTACCCATATGCAAGGCTTCCAGACTTGACCACGAGCTGGGGATTTGGACCCATGCAATCTTGATGAGGAAGGAAAGAAAGGACGAGATTAAGGGGCAGAGGAAAATGGGCGAGGAATAAGCGCCGAGAAAAAAAATCTCCTGAGAGAGGAGAGTGTGTGCAACTCAAGGGTTCTGAGGAGAACTAAAAAACAAGCTCGTTTTGGGTGTAAGCCACTGTTGCCAGCGTTTTCAGTCCAAGCTGATAAACGAGGCTGCAGAGAAGATGAGTCACTGTGGAAGTACTCGTTGCACGCCCCCTTTCTTGGTACAGAGAAAACTATTTTCTAAGTTCCCGTGGGAGGAGGAGAGTAACCTTCGTCCCTGATTGTCACTGAGCAAGAAGAAATAGTCTCTCTCAGAACATTATGGTCTAGATAGGGGTGGCCAACGATAAATCTGTTCATAAGTGGTTGTGCCTACGATTGGGTGGAAACATGCACCCCTTTCAGTACTCGCTTCACGATTCTATTTTCTGATAAGTATTTTTATATTCTGTATACTAGAATTGAAATGATGATTGAATATACATGTATATGACTAAAACCTGTATTGAATTATTAAGGTAGAAATGTTTATTGTTTTTCTGTGAACCCATGCTTTTGAATAGTCTTCTGGTTGCCTCAGCTTAGAAGCTAGAGATTTATGGGAAGTGGGTCTGTAAGTGAGTCTAAGATTAAGTTATGGTATCTACACTAGTTGGAAATTTCCTAATGGGGTTTTCCCCAAGGAGTGTCCATGTAATGCAAGAGAGTCGGGTTAGAGTTAACATGAATACTTAAGTCCTGCTGACCTCTCGAATTACCTTCACGGGAATACTAAGTTTGAACACTATGGAAGGAGGGCGCTTGCCTCAGACCTTTCACCTATGTGATTGAGGGCTCATGGCTAAGAGTTAAGAATGTAGCCCATGATAATTATTTGAGGAAGCATAGGATCAAGGTCTAAGAACCCTGTGCTAGGCCCGAGAGGAGCTAATATTTTTCTGGCTTTGGAACTCCAATATTTTGGAGCTCCATGGCGTTATGGACTTACCACTTTCAAACCAGACGAAGGAAACTTATTGTTATGGTTACCCACAAGGTTGACCGACATCTGGAAGTTTCCCTAACCGTGGCAAATGGACCTGCCCCACCATTAAATCCTGATCCACTTACCGGTCCCAAATTCATGTGAGCTGTGGATCTGGGGAGTTCATTGAGAACCCCTCTTAACCGTTCGATCAACCAGCGGAGGGACTCAAATACAACACTTCAGCGAGGTCCTACTTCGAGAGAATAGCGTTGTCATAATGCCAAAACTCACGAATGTCGGAGTTGTGAATTAACGAGAACCATAGTTCTAGGGATGGTTCAAGATCTTTCCTGGTCGTTGGATCCACGTTGCGGTCAGTTCAGAGTTGACCACTTTGGGAGAAAGGGGGTGGTAAGCGAGCATAATCCCCAAACATCAAACTCACGAAGTGAAAAGAGCCGTAGATTTGAGGATGTTGCGGGGTTTTTCCTAACCGTCAAATCTAAACCGTTGTCATCCCAGTGTTGACCACTTCGAGAGAAAGGAGGAAGTCACACAATAGATCCCCTGAACGCCAAATTTATGAAGTAACGAAAGTCGTAGATCAGTAGATCTACATGGATGCACCTCGACCATGATATCTAAGGGTGTCGGGAGGATATCCGTCCAGAATGACGTGGCACACTGACATCACCCAGAGTGACCTGGACCCACTTTTGACGTGCCATGTGTCACCTTGATTCATACTTTTCGTAGACCCTATGTGCCCATTAGAACGTGACACATGTCACCCACTGACAGGGCCACGTGTCATCTCTGTGTTGTCGCATGTCACTCCCTGACACATATTCGCTTGGTCAATTTGGCAGTTGGAGAACTCGAGACCCACTTGTCCTTTCTTCTGCGTTTAATACACCACGTGTAAGGGTGGACCCTTCAGGAGTCTAGGACTTCGAAACTCTGGAGGTTTGGGGTGTAGTGTCGTAGATAAACCAAAGGGGCCGAAGGCTAGAGACACGTGGTGAGAGTTTGGGCTCCTTCGAGAATTCGAGAGTTCAAGATTCTGGAGGATATGCGTGTAGAAAGAGAAAGGGGCGTTCAATGTCAAACACCAAATTTCCCTTAAGCTTATGTGTTAAATGAGGATGAAGCTCCACCGTTGGATTGGATGGTGGATGAACTTCCACCGTGGATGTAGGAAATCTAGGAGTATCTGGGACTTTGGGGAACTTGGGATGGTACGCATGAGATAGATCTACATGGGAGCTACATGGCCCTTGACTAATAACACCCAAAGAGCTTCGAGAGCCCATAACTTGCAATCCAGAGCTCGGATTTGAGCCTGGAAGTGGTCGTTAGAAAGATACGGTTGAGTAGAAAAGGATAGATACCCTGGAAAGAGGATCCAAGACGATTCAGGAAATAAAAATTTTGATGCCCCACCCCTAAAAGGGTACTTAGGGGTCGGGTGTATTACAATTCCAAGTATATTGAATGAAACTTTTCATAGATTTCATTCAAAGTCGCATTTTAAAGAGACATATTTCTCTCTAATTCATAATGCACATAGAGGCAATGGATTCAATTCCTTACAAAAGCATGATGTAGAAACCAACTAGGTACCTTGTAGTGTGTGATAATCAACTCCATTGGAAAATTGTTGACATGATGATCCTCTTGTTCTGCGTGAACAATTGATCTCATATGAACTAGTGGTTTTCAACCCTGATTATGTCGTACTGGCTATCCAATTTTTTTTTGTGATGTAAATTGATGACGCTATGGAGATTCTCTTTATATATCACCACTTGTATTTTCTATCCATATGTCTCATTTTAGTTAGCCATCAAGAGCATTATTATAACTTTTTAAGAGCTCAATTAGAAAATTGATTTCCATTGCATTTGGGTTGATTTGATGATGAATGAGAATTTCATGACATCTTTCATCACATCCTCCCATCATACATCCACAAATGATTATGTTGTCAGCACATCCTTTTGATTGGCATTAAACATGTTTCCTCAACTTGTGATAGAGAAAACAAAAAATTGTTCTAGCTTTGTTCCTTTTCTATAAATCCTTCTAGGTTTGCACTTCATTCTATTTCTTTGAAACCTTCACCTTCTAGATTCTTTTCCACCACGAGACCACAATATATGGTACTTCTCCCAACAACAACTGATATCTTTCTTTGAAAATATAATAGCCTCCCTATTTATTCCTAGCCAAATCAAAATGTCCTCTTCCTCCCTCAGTGTTATATGGGCTCATTTGAGTTCACTTGTGAATGCTTCCCATTCCCTCCTTTATATACAAATTGTTATCAAATTAAAATCATAATTTTTAGTTTTGTAATCAAAAAATATATTTATGAACAAATACTTCCCATTTACGACACAAACATTGCCACTGTTGTGGCACTTGTTGTAATATACAATCTCTCTTAACTATTCAAAAACAAATCACGAGCTAAACTTCAACCAACTTTATGATTGAAGAAAACAAAGTGATGACTCATATAAATGTAAAATAAAAAAATAATTTGGTACAATACATTTATAGGAATATGTTTATTCCTAAACACTAAAGCTTTTTAAGTGTCTATATAATATGTTTGGCACATATTGAATTTCATAGTGTTTAAGTGAGGGGCTTTTAATCTCCCACCACCAAGTTACTTCAAAATGATTCAATAATGGATTTCATTAAACCATTTAAAAAAAAAATCTACAAGTCTCATCTTTGACTCACATCCAATTCTATCAACAAGTTGTCACCTTGGAGACCACTGCTCAAAATTTTGTCTAATTTTCCCTCAAGTACCGAAAAATATCTGAATTTCAACACTTGGAAAAAAATCTTTTCCAACTTCCTTGAGAGGCCTTATTTTCCATTGAACTCTTGCAACACAGGTCCATAAAGCAACATGGAAAGGGGGAAACACCAGATGATTGAGATTCTCAACTAAATTGTGACAAATACTCAAGGGACTAATGGCTACTAAGTTCCTAAGTACCATGGATGGCAGATGTTTTCCTTATTGAGATCAAATCAATGGTCTATATGGTATTGCATAGGTAATATTCTTGAGATTGAAAGAGGGCCTTAAATTTCATGAATGATCAGGATTAGATCTTCCAATATAAATCAAAGGCCCATGTTACATCACAATGGATAAATTTTTTAGGGGGTGAAAATCTTCCAATTACTACAAACAACCTAGATTAGATCCATCAAATATAATCTATGATTCATATCTCATCACAAGGGAGAGGATTTTTTGAGAACTAAAAATTATCACATGCCTCGAATGGAAGATCTGATAATTTCCAGGTAGATCTATGATGGGTATTCCATCATAGGAGGTGGGGTCCATCATGGTGAATAAGAGTTAAACACCATGTTCAATTCACCCAAATAGATCAAAGGTCCACATTGTATCACAAGGTTAAATCTTATCCAAGGACGATGAGTTGTTAAATGTTGCAAATGACTAAGACTTGTCACAAGTCATTGTAAGAAGGGGGTTCAGTTGGAGGTTAGAAAAACAAATGGTGTCTTGAATGGTTGATCTCGACCCTTTATCACATTACTGGGAATAAGTTCATCGAAGGTCAATGAATTAAGAGATGCCACAAATAGTCAAGATTTAATTCACTCTTCTAGATAAGTGGCTAGCATTATGTTGTGGAAAGTAAGTCCAATGGACCATACCAAAGAGAAAAATTCAATGAATGACCCAGATTCCATCAGGATCTCATATCCACAACCCACATGTCATCGCAGCGAACCCCTCCCTCAGTACTAAAGGTGGAAATTCCAAAAAGAGGAAAGAATATCCCCAAGGAGTATTTATCACCTCCACATCAACAAAGATCCATCTAGGACCCAAACACTAAATCTATTCCACCATTTAGAAGTTTCCACAAGCTATTCCATGAAGGATAAAAACATTGATGCTCATAATGATTGGCCATTTAAGGAGCGTCAATGATTAATAAAATCCCACATGCATTGGTGTTTGGTCTATTAAAATCCAAAATCCAAAAGTAAAATTCTCTTGTAGCACTAGATGATAATATTATCCAATTATGTTTACCATATATGTAATGTTCACACAAATAAAAAATATAGTGTGCAATGAGACATACCTTTACCATTTAGTTCTTGAAGGCCCTTCTTTCCAATATGTCTGAGTCTTTGATGCCACAACATTGTATTTTCTCTAGAGACTGTAGGGGTTCTATCTTCTTCATTTACACCCATAGGAAAAATATAATTATTACACCCTTTATTGATAGTGCTTCCCAACAACTTGTACGGAGTTCCATTCCAAACTCCCCTTATCAACACCATTTCTCCTCGAACCATTTTCCAGGTTTCTTTTTCAAACAAAGTATGTACACTTGCATCACTCATCTTACAAATATCAAGTTTCTAGCTAGCTCTGGAATGTGTAAAACCCTAGGGAATGTTATGATCCTTCCATCCTTTAACAACAACTTGAATTTTCCTCATCCTATGATTCTAGCTATCGAGTCATCCCCTAGTAAAATATCACCTCCATTATACTTTTCATATTCATATAACTATTCCCTGTGGGGAGTCACATGAAAAGAAGCACCTGAATTGATCATCCATACATCATGAAATGGATGTGTTCTTGAATAAGCCAAGTAAACACCCCCTAATTCCCATGAGTAGGTCTTCCCTTATGTGGAAGGAACATCATTAAATCCCTTCCCTCTCTCAACACTTTTAGATTTACAATCCTTCTTGTAATGCCCAATTTTACCACATTTCCAACATTTCCTTAAGGATTTTGTTGGATATTTTCCTGGACCCTTTGGTGAAAGTTGTGGGGGGATGAGCCCCACCACACCCCTCGTTATGGAATGGGGTCCAATCACGACTGAAATAGATATCTGAATCACGAAGATAATCAGGCTCCACAACCAACAATCTCCCACTTGGACACTAGTCACAACAACAATACCGTTGTTGTACCTGCTGGACTATGATTGACCTTGGACTTAGAAAATTTATCATCTTCACCTTCATGCTTAAAGACCAACTGAAACTAAGCAGGAACTCAATTTCTTCCTGGTTACTCCCTTTGTTAACATGTTTGCAGGATTTTGGCTAGTATGTATCTTTTCCAACTTCAAATGTCCATCTTCCAAGACAAATCGTATGAAATGGAACCTGAGATGTATATGCTTAGTCTTCGAATGAAAGGCCGAATTCTTTGCAAGATGAATGACACTCTTGTTGTCACAATACAACCTGTTATTCTCCTGCTTCTTTCCCAACTCCTCCATAAACCTCTGTAACCAAACCATTTCTTTACTAGCCTCTGTAGCAACAACACTCTGCTTCTATTGTTGAAAGTGCATCAACCTTTTGTAGTTTTAAAATCCAACTTACTATTGTTCCACCTACAGTAAAAACATACCTTGTGGTGCTCCTCCTGCTATCTTTATCACATTCCATATCTGAATCAACATATCCCTATAGAACATTTTATGAACCTCCAAAACATAATGCATGAGTAGAAGTACCTCTCAAATACATGAGAATCCACTTTACTGCCTCCAAATGTCCTTTATTTGGATTTTTCATATACCTGCTCACAACTCCCACTGCATGTGCAATATCTGGTCTTGTGCAAACCATCACATACATCAAGCTGCAAACTGCTAATGAATAAGGGACCCTTGACATGTATTCTATCTCCTCACGTGTCTTGGGACACATTTCCTTAGTTAATTTGAAATGACTGACCAAAGGTGTACTAACTGGTTTTTCATTCTGCATTCTAAACCTCTCCAACACCTTCTCTATGTACTCACCCTGAGACAATGTCAATTTGCGATTTTTCCTTTCTCTTATTATTTTCATACCAAGGATTTTCTTTGTAATGAATTAACTAATTTCTTCTTGAGCACATTTATATCCTGTATATTAGACCCTACAACAAGCATGTCATCTACATACAATAGCAAGATAATATAGATTCCATTTTCTAGCCTTTTAAAATAAACACAATGATCAAAATGACATCTACTATAACCTTGTTCTGTCATAAACCCGCCAAACTTCAAATACCACTTTCTTAGATATTGCTTTAGGCCATACAAGCTCTTCTTCAACATGCATAACAAATTATCCTTTCCTTTTACCTCATACCCTTGTGGCTACTCTCATATAAATCTCTTCCTCCAAATCCCCATGGAGAATAATTGTTTTTACATCTATCTGTTCAAGATGCAAATCTTCTACTGCCACAAGACTTAAAATAGTCCTAATTGAAGTCATATTAACAACATGAGAAAATATTTCATCAAAATATGTACCTTTCTTTTGTGCAAACCCCTTTACAACAAGTCTAGCCTTATACCATTTTTTTTCTCCATCTTCTTCCTTTAACCTGTAAACCCATTTATTATGCAATGTTCATTTTCCTGCAGGAAATTGAACCAAGTCCCAAGTCTGGTTATTTACCAAAGAATCCATTTCCTCTTTCATTCCTTGCTCCCAATTCTTTTTAGTGTCTACTTGCATTGCCTCTTCATAACATTCTGGTTCACCAGAATCAATCAACAATAAATAATACAATGAAGGAGAGTATCGTTCAGGGGGTCTACTTAACCTGGTAGATATTATAACAACACTTGTAGGAGTTTGAGGTACATGTTGCTCTTGTTGTTGTACATTTTGATTTTTTGGTACCTTTGGAATTTCCCGTGGTGAACCAAACTGGTTCACTATGTAAATATC